>VDFB02297408.1:0-67221 GCA_007258455.2 Sequoia sempervirens | reverse complement strand
TCAGCTCACAGGTCCAGGTTCATTTAGGGTTCTTGGCAAACCTGGTTAGAACAGAGTTTATTATAGTCAAAGCATTGACAGATTTCAGGGAAAACAATACCCTTGATGAAGCAGCAAGAAGATTAAGAAGTTTTGATCTTTCCCAGCAGTTCATCCATCTGGAGTAATGATGCAACTGTTCTTTTTCCTTGTAGAGTGCTGGTCATTAATCAACTTAATAACCTTTGCTACAGATCCATCCAACATTAGCCCTATAATTTCATCAATAATAGGGGCTCTATACCCTGTACTGCAAACAGTCAAGGCATCTAACAGTTATGACCAATTAGAGGACATGATAATGGAAATAAGAACTCAATTAGTAAACATAAATTTGCTGTATTTTTTTATTTAATACCTCTCCAAAAAATGAATTTAAGCTTTATGGTGAGATTGCTTTCTTTGCTGCCCCCTGCTTGTTTTTATTCCACCTGGTGCTTTAAAGAGAGGGTTAGGCACCGGGAGTAGAAGGGAGGATGCATATGAATTTAATCCAGTACTAGCTGGGCTAGAAGAATTTCTTAAGCTTCCTAGGACTGATGATAGTGAGACTCACAAAATTCCCTGCATCTCTTTCTTGGCTCCATTTTTCCCTTGAATCTCTCATTATGAGCAGTCATCTCCCTCACCACCTTTGGGTTGAATAATTTTGTAGACACAGGTTGTGGCCTTTATGTGTGCAAGGTGGCATTTGAGATGGTTTATGCTTCCATATAAAACTGTATTACAGTAGAAGTTTTTTCACCTGTAATTGCATGCTTCCATGGGATGCCTTTAGCTGGCATTTTCAAAGTTTTATATCTAGAGCAAGAAAAAAGTGCATAGGTCTAGAAGTTTGAACAATAGAGAAAAGATTGTTTGACAACTAAGGTAAGAAAGGGAAAACAGTCAAGGAATACTTCAATTTTCTAATACCTCCAAAAATACATTCAATTAGTGAAGTGGACTGTTTGGATTGATGAGACTAAGTTCTTAATCAATTCCTATGACCAATTAAATTTGAGGTAAAAAATACTGCTTTTAATGCTGAGGTGTGTATTCAATATAAAAAAGGATTTTACTCTGTTTGCATATATGCCATGGTTGGTCCAAAATAACCATGTTCACCATTTAGTTTATTAATTAGAAAGGCTGCTCTCTCCTATATCAACATCTATCATGTCCAATCTGTTTCAATTTTTTACCAAGCAACAACTCATTTGCACATTATGTATAGATCCTTTATTTGCTGTATACTTCTGTATTAGATGGACAAAATGTTCCATTTTTATTAAATATGTGTTTCCTTGATTAATATAAATGTGCTGTTTTGACTGGACACTTCATCCTTTGGGAGAGCAGATTACTCAGCCTGTGCTGGGTAGTTTCCTGTTGCTTTTGATAGTAATGTTTTTGGTATGCATTCTCAATATACAATCAGGAATAAGGAAATCTTTGAGTAAATTGTCCACAAACGTTTGTTTATTACCTTTGGATGCTTGAGGTTTGTAAAAATATGCTAATTGCTGACATCATTTTCTACATTTTGTAGTGGCTCTGGAGTTTGCTAAAATTGCAGTTAATATCATACTCAAGGGTGATGTAGCTGCAAGAGGGTATGCAAAAGCAGCCAATGCATTGCAAGTGACAGTAGATGCAGTTGATCAGGGTGTTAAAATGCTCTATGACATATTTATTATTGGATCTCAATCAAATTTCTCACCTGATGAAATGATTGCATATCTTAAAGAACTTGGATTTCACAGTGGAACAAGAGAATGTTTGGCAGATTATTTCATTGAACGGTTACATGAAATTAGAAGACTGGTAGCAGTTCCAAGGCTTAATGTGCCATCATACAGAAAACTGGAATGGCGGCTTGATGTGCAGGTACTTAGAATACCTTTTTTCATTTGTTGCAGAAACTAGAAAGAAGAAGCATATGTCATAGTGAACAAATTTAACCAGGTCATATATATTTTATGCATCTCTTCTTTAACTCGAGTCATCTTTCTTGGGAGTTTTGGCATTTGGCAGTTTGTTGAATGGTTTTCTGAAAATGTCTGCATTTTTGGAGATGTTTGAAAAAAAAAGTCTGTTTTTGTCTTTCATCTTACTGGGGTCGTAGAGCATTGCATCATGAATAAACTGCTAATGTTGGATGGAAAGTAATAGTCATATCAATTAGAGTAGCTGATGTCCTGTTGGTGGGAATTTCAGATCTCCTACTTTTTATGGCAAGCATAAACTCTAGAACCAAACGAAAAGAGTATTTCTATTCAGGCTGATTTTAATCATGTACAAGATCTGGAAGCATTTGTTTCAGGGGAGAGGAAATAGAAAGAGATCAAGTAGAAATCCCCGTGTAATGAATAATTGGAATCATATGCAAGCAATCATGGAAATTCAAAATACATCGATCAACTTTATCTGAGTGGGAGAAGAAGTCAGTCTGTTTCCTTCATGAATTATGAGTGCTTAGAAAATTTTAAAATTATGTATTTTTTAAGGGAAAAAAATACGTGCAAAAGAAATTCTGTATTTCGTGCATGTCAGTAATTGCAATTGCTGATAAAAAATAAGGCATTTGAGTTCCTCAAGCAAAAAGAAAATTCTTTGTTATAGAAGGTGAAGTATGACAAAAGTTCGGTGTTTTAATGAATCAATGAACTAGCAAAGGAAATTTATTAAAAAGGTATATCCTTGATAGGACTTATGTCTTCTTTGAAGAAGAAAGAGGCTAAGTTTGGTTTGATTGAAAAGTGTAAACAAAGTACAGAAACCTTAAAATCTCAACCATCCTTCATCTGTATTATGTATATGCCACACTAATGAGTTAGCTACCAATATATGGTAGCCATTGTTATCCAAAAAGGATTTTATTACAGTGGTTACTTAGAGGATGAAGAACTTGATAGTTCACAACTTCTATGTAGCAGCTTTCTTGCATGCTTTGATATCATGAATTAATTATTTATCGGGTAGCCACTTTGAGCTAACCTTATATCATGATTTATTAGAATTTATATTAACTCAGCAAAAATTAATGTTTGACAGAAGGAACCAGATATAAATTATGATGTTTTATCAGGATTCAACTACATAGTTTTTGAGTCAAACTCATTGACCCATATTTCATGACAAGTGGTTCACATGAACCCATTTCTCATGAGCATGAATGGTCCACTTGGCACTCATTGCATCTATGTTATGCTCACAAGGGTGTAGCATCAAAATTTCCTAGGAGGTCATCCATCCCATTACTACTTTGATTCAAGTGTGCTTAACCATGGAGTTTCCTCCAAGATCAAGCCCACTTCGCTTGCTATTGCTTATTATCTCTCTTGGGATTTTGGGCTATTTCAAGAGCATGAATTAGCCATTAGAGGAAATGCTATAAGAGACCAATTAGCTGGCCTAGATCTGCAAATAGTTATAGATTGTTCATTTATAGAATGGAAGAGAATATATGAGCTAATATCTATATTATTTATGGAGATAGAGATTTGTATTTAATGATAAAGAAATATATACTAAATATAATGAACAAAAAGTTCAAAGAAGAAAGGATCTTTTGGATAGAAGGATGAGGTTAGCTAATATTTTATACAAGCAAATATACAATGGATAGTTCTATGCCTATTACTAGTTCTTCCTTTGGACTTGAGGCCAATGTTTCAATTAAATGAAAGTGGACTTATTAGTTGGGATAGAAGGCATGTATTCATTCAATCTGATGGGAAAGGGCAATGCATATAGACCAAGTTATGGATAGTAAGCATGCATTGATGGGCTATAATTCAATGAATACAAAACCTACCTTTACTGCGGCAAGAAACACAAAGATATAGGTAGGGGGTTCAAGGGAGTTCACTAATTAGTTGCTTGGATGCCCTTTGGCTGGCAAGTATGAATTGATTGGATGGAATAAAATATGAAAACTACCTAATCAAATTATGTTTGGTTCCCATAATTAACAAAGGGAATACTCAACTAACAAAAACTTCATCATTGAATGAGAAGCCATATGAGGTGAAATTCTCATGTATGGTTTTAACTTTTATATAGTGACAGTAAAGGTAATTATTTTTCGACTTTTCCACTATCACTGTAACATACACCCCTGATTTTTTTTCTTTTTTTGATACATACAATGGATAGTTCTATGCCTATTACTAGTTCTTCCTTTGGACTTGAGGCCAATGTTTCAATTAAATGAAAGTGGACTTATTAGTTGGGATAGAAGGCATGTATTCATTCAATCTGATGGGAAAGGGCAATGCATATAGACCAAGTTGTGGATAGTAAGCATGCATTGATGGGCTATAATTCAATGAATACAAAACCTACCTTTACTGCGGCAAGAAACACAAAGATGTAGGTAGGGGGTTCAAGGGAGTTCACTAATTAGTTGCTTGGATGCCCTTTGGCTGGCAAGTATGAATTGATTGGATGGAATAAAACATGAAAACTACCTAATCAAATTATGTTTGGTTCCCATAATTAACAAAGGGAATACATCATTGAATGAGAAGCCATATGAGGTGAAATTCTCATGTACGGTTTTATATAGTGACAGTAAAGGTAATTATTTTTCAACTTTTCCACTATCACTGTAACATACACCCCTGATTTTTTTTTTTTTGAAACCACTGACTTCTGTTTGCTTGTTTGATGAAATGTTTGTGTATGTTTTCAAGTGCGTTTTCAGATGTATAACAGCATAAAGAAATGATTGCAAATGTAACAATAAACCAATAGATAACAATGCCTTTTCAATTGGATTTGCAACATACATCAAGAGCATTCATTATCAGATTCAAATCAGAATATTACAATGTATATTCAGACCTGTTACATGAAGTTTCAGACCTGAGTTTGGCCTTGCAACAGCAACAATAAAGCTCCAAATACCTCCAAACACCTCAATGAAGATGTGCTGAGAATCCCTTATGTTTCCACCCTTCCAAACAGCCAACAAATGCTGAAACAAGATTGATACGGGTGAGGTTATACAACAGCAACCCCAACCTTTGATGCCCTAGAAATGGTACGGCCCTTCTTGAGGGCAATTTGCTTCCAAAAAATCAGGTTTCCACAGTATCCTTTGAACAATGCTTGGAAAGGTGGCGCCGAGGCTTGTGGAATCCAACGCTTAAGCACCTAGAATGATTAATCAGCCATCAAAGGAGCTATAAACAAAATCGACCTTCATTCATTGGAAAATCAGAGTTAACAGAATTTCTGATAACGCATATCAGACCTCAAGAACACACCCAAAAATGTCTCTAATCATCTCCAAAATGAAGCAAACTCCAAAACTAACCTCCACCAATGAACCCAAATCAAAACACCACAAAAATCTTTATCTTCAACCACTTGAAACCCTGAAAATCTGAACTCTGATGAAGCATTGTGTGATCCTTGGATGGAAACACTCAAAATCTGACTAGGGTGGATCTCTCACCACTGAAATCAGCTCAATACGGCGAGGGTTTTCGTCCTCAACACGCAAACCAAGTACTCTGGAGACATTCCAACAACATTCTATTAAGTTGCCAACATGAAGATGTCCGAACGAGAGCCAAAATGATGTTTTATAAAGAGAGAGGGAGTTAGGGCGACTTTAGGGTTTGAATTGCTTTTGCCCTCCTAAAATCCATGCCCCCCTTATGAACCTTAGAAAATTCAATTAATTTAAATAACTTATTCCTCCTTGGACGTCCTGCTCATAAGGAAACTATTTCGCACTATTCAACCTTCTAAAACAACTTTAAGTTATCACCTTAGGCACCAAGGTACTTTTTGATGACCACCTCCTCACTTAAGTTATAAAGTTATAAAAATAACTTTAGTGATTGATAAAAAACAAATATTAAATAATTCAATCTTAGGCTCTCAAACACCACTTTAGAAATAACACTATTGAGATCACAATGTGCCTGAGACCAATTTCGTACTATTCAACCTTCTAAAACAACTTTAAGTTATCACCTTAGGCACCAAGGTACTTTTTGATGACCACCTCCTCACTTAAGTTATAAAGTTATAAAAATAACTTTAGTGATTGATAAAAAACAAATATTAAATAATTCAATCTTAGGCTCTCAAACACCACTTTAGAAATAACACTATTGAGATCACAATGTGCTTGAGACCAATTTCCCAAATAGACTTACTATAAATAGCAACTGCTAAAAATAGTAAGTACTCACCAAACACCAACTGGCACAAAATTGAAGATCATTGAGATGCCCTGTGGCTTACTAAGAATAGTAAGCACTATAAATTGGCCACTACTATAAATAGAAAGATGCCAACCACTGCAATTGCCACCATTGCCAGAAATAGCACTTACTAAAAATAGCATACTGCTAAAAATAGTAAGTGACTCCAAACATCATTTGAGCACATTTTGGGTAGCCGTCGTAACTTACTAAAAATAGTAAGTCTAGAAATAGGGACTGATTAAAATGCATGTAACTGCCCACCAAAGCTCTCTAAAAACCCAAAAAGACCCAAAAATCATATTGGCAAACTTCTGCAAAGAACCCTTGAAAAACAGACGAGAAACCTCCAAGAATTTAGGAGACCCTAAAAATGCCTCCGAGTAGCCCATGGGACTCCGAAAATGGGCTATCGGCCACTGAAAAACATAGGGCTAAAAAGGGGACATTACAATCATGCCCAAAAAAATCAAAACTTTGCCTTACACAAATTTGCTAGAGTATGATTGACCTTGAAATATGAAATAACTACTTATATGGCTGGCATCAAGTACATTTTGTAGTATTAATAAGAGGCAAAAGAGTTAAAGATTTTCCATTTGAAATCAATGGAATGGGCCCTATGACTACATAAGATAATATAGAAATCTTAATCATTCATTGGATAGGATGGAGAAATAAACCAAATAAAGAAATAATTTCTTTGAAATCCATAAGTCAACCCCATGAGGCAAATATTGAAAGAGTTAATTTTCGCTTGTAAGATACTTATTGGCTAGTATTGATGTATAATGCTTGAAGGAATGGATGGATGGATAGAGGTGTGTATCCAAATTGAATGTTTTAACTAGTTGTTGAAGTATGCTATTTTTGAGTTCTACTTTCCAAAGAAAGCCCCACTTTAGATAGGTGTTGGATTGGAGGAAGCTTGTGTGATAGATAGCTAGAAAGATCTATTTGTGAGCATGAAAACCAAATTAGTTATGCGTGAAGGTTCTAAATGGGAATAGTTTCTCCTATTGCATCCATTTTTTTGAGGGAGCCATCAATTTAGGTTGAAGGGAATGGCTCCAATCAACAGTCTAGTTATTTGATTAGGGTGGGAGAAGTATAGATAGAATAGAGTTGGTGGTGGAAACTTTCCTTCCAATACCAACCAATAAGGGAAAATCTTCAGAATGGTCAAAGCTAAATTACTTGAAATCTAAGCACAAATGGGTACTTTTCCACCATTGTGCTAATATGAGATGGGTTCAAACTCAAAGGCATAGTTGGAGGTTGATTCGATGTATAACATTCATGTGAATAGAATAATTTAATCTGTCTACTAAAGAATAGTCCTAATCTCTCTTCCAATTTTTTTGGTTTAAATGTAGAACCAACAATCTACATAGAAGGGAATTTATTCAAGAAAAAGTAAGGAGGAAATATAAATGAAAAGAAAAAAGAAAAAAAAGAAGAAAAAATGAACAAGTTTGTTGATAATAAAAAATCCTTTTTGCCAAAAGAGTCTGTCATAGATTTTGATCTTTGATAGATTGATCTTATTTTATATAATATGAATGAAAAGAGTAGGCTTGGTAAAATAAGATTTGGAATGTTGCCCCAAAAAAAGCCAAATGGGAGAGCTGAATGATTTGAAAGGTTTGTTTTCGGTTTGGGAAAAGGTTATAAATTTATACAAAATGTGAATACGTGATCTACTTTCATTAAGTAATAGATTAGATAATTGTAAACAAAATATTGAGCACTATTTAGAATTTTGAAGAACTATGTAAAGGAGTTGCTAATCAACTTAAGCAAGCACAAACTCGCTTATGGGAAGTAGAAATGTGAGCACACAAAATTTTGGTAAATGGATACCGTCAAATAGAAAAAGTAAAAGAGGGCATTATCATTGTTGCTTGAGCTTCTATTAATTTGAAACAGTTAGAGAATTTAAAGCGCAACTCTTCTATCACTAGATATGTGTAAGATAGTGTGTGAATAGGAACAACTGGTGTGCAAAAGTGAACAACTAGCCCTATCCATCCATAGCTTGTTACTATGAAAGAAGAGTATCCTGCATTGAGATTGATGGTGAAGCGCTTTTTTGTCCCAAAAACATATATTGACGCAATAGTAGACCGAATCACTGGGAACTTCTATAGTGCTATACATAAATAACAGAGAGATGGATTTTTGTTCCACTCATAACTACGGTCTATCAAACCAAGGATTGAGTCAATCCAAAGGTCCCTTGCATGCAAGGGAATTACAAGTTATTTCATTACAAGTGGTATTAGAGCATGATCTTGGCATCGTGAAGGCAAGGCATTTTTTCATCTTTGGAAGTGCACTTCTTTCAGATTTTGGTGAAATGTTTCTTGATTTTTGGAGGGTTTTTCAAGGACACATTGAAGCATCTACAGTCCAAATTTCAAGGCAATTAGAGCACAATTAAGTGATTTATTGTAGAATTAGAGTTTCTACCAAGTTATTTGGGAAGTGCATATCTCTCAATTTTGGATGAATTTCTTCTTGATTTTTGCAGGGTATGCCAAGAATACATAGAAAAATCAACAATCCAAATCTCAGAAAAATTGGAGCAGAATTAAGTGATTTATTGCAGAATTAGGATTTCTAACAAATTTTCTCTCAAGGTTGCAAACCAACTAATTTCTTGGACATTTTTTTGAGAAGGTGCAACCTAGGCTCTAGTAAGTTACAGTAAAAATTTCAGATCATTTTGATTTTATTTGTGTGATTTATTGCGAAATTATTTTTTTCCATCATGACGGGGCCTGCAACAAGAGGCAAGAAAAATGTTCACACCTGGAAAACCTCTAGATAGGAATGTGGTAGTAATTGAGGATATTACTTCTAATGATGAAATCAACATGGTTAAGGAAGAAATTTCACCAATGAAGAAAGAGATGAGGGAGGACATGCATCGCTTGATAAGAGATATATATTGCCTAACTAGAGATATATCAAACATGTAGAGCATGTTGGATAATATAAATGTTTTTATACAAAACAAATCAAGTTCTCACATGGAGGTCTCAAGCAACCAAGGTGGATCATCTAGGCCATCTAATCTAGATCCAAATGCTAATATTCATATAGGATCTAGGAACTTGTTGCCCAAGATGGATATGTGTAAGTTTGATGGCAAGAATCCACTAACTTCAATAAATCAAATGGAGAATTCTTTTGGTGTGCATCAAATCCCAAGTGGACAAAAGGTGACAATGGCTTCCCTATATCTAGAACCAAAGAAATTCGTTTGGTATTGATGGCTATGTGCTCAATGACAAAAAAAGGGCCTCATTGTCTCATGGTCAATCTTTACAAAGGAGTTACAATCACAATATAGCAATAGTGTGGTCGACAACTACTTCAACCAGTTAGCTAAACTTCAAAAAATAGGATCAGTCAAGGATTACATTCAACAATTCCAAAATCTATCCTTGTGGGTGGATACATTTATAGAGGAGAACTTGAATGACTTATTTTTTGGGGGTCTTGAGGATCATATCCAACATGAAGTACACATGTTTAGTCCTAACTTTATATATGAGTCTTTTATTTTAGCTCGCAAGGTAGAGAAGTATTTAATTCCTAGAAGGCAAGGGGTTAATTAGATAAGAGAGAAAGGCTTCTCAACACCTTCACTTCCTCCACCTACTAGATTGACACCACAACAAATTTAGGAGAAGAGAGCAAAAGGGTTATGTTTTAATTGTGATAGCAAATACAGTAGAGAACATAAATGTAATGAGAAGAAATTATTCTACATTGAAGGTCCAAGTTAGGAAGAAAAGGAGGAGCCAATATTAGAGGGTGACAAGGAGTCAAAGGAGGAATCGCAAGATCCCCAAATCAATCATTTCTTGTCATGCACTCTCAGGTTTTAGCACCTCGCAAACTCTCAAAATAGTGGGTTTCTTAAAGAAAGAGAATAATAGTATCAATATACTCAGATATCACTCATAATTTCATCAACAAAAAGTTGGCTACTCGTCTAAATTGTTTTATATTTCCAGCTCCAAAATTCCAGGTTTTGATTGTAGATGGGGGTATTGTTAGTTGTTTTGGGAAATGTCACAACATTAAATTATCCATGGGAGACTATCATCTTGATTGCCCAATGTTTGCTATCTCAATGGGTGCAACAAATATTGTTTTGGGAGTACAATAGCTTACTATGGGCACAATTGAGATGAATGCCTAGGAATTGTTCATGAGATTTCACTTAGAAGGAAAGATAGTTGAGCTAAGAGGGTTGCATGCTAAGTCCCAATAGATAGTAAGCTTTAATCAAATGCAAAAGTTGCTTAAGAAAGGAGTTGATGGATTTGTGGCCTAATTATTTCATTAGAAGCCTATCAATCAAATGCTCCTACCCATCTATATTTACAAGCAATTATAGATCGTCACTCAGTGGGTTTTGTGTTGAAGGTTTTAGTCATTCATGTCAAACTGTTTCAGATTGATGGAGGATTACTCAAAGTAATATTGAGTTTTATTGCTGCTGATTATTCATCATATTTCAACTTGACCTGCTTGAGCTATTTGACCTGCTTGAGTTGCTTGAGCTGGGTGGCTGTCTCCTTGTGCTGCCTGGGCATCTCCTTCAGCTGTTTGCTTGCTTTCTTGTCAGCTCTTATGCCATGTGGAGCTTCTTACTGCCAAATCAACATGTTGAAAAGTCTAAATTGTTCAAGAGGTCGAGTTCTAAAAAGTTAATAGTTTAAGAATCATTAAATTTGTGAATTGGCTATATTTCTTGTCTTCTTTGAAAAAGACAAAGGGTCAATATAAGGGTTATGTGGGAGCTGGAGATTTTTGTTCTGGACAAGTGTATACATCATGTCAAGTGTGAAGCAGTTGTTATCAAAGACTTATTTGAAGTTGGCAAATGGCTCGATATTCTTATTTGGTCTTGAGGCAACTATTATTTGAATATGAAATCATGGCTATGAATTTATTGAGACAACTTCATCTTTGAAATAAAAATCTTTGGAGACCTGTCATGGTGTTGCTAGCGGCCTGGGAAGTATCGATTCAAAAATGCTATGATATTAATCTTTGGGTGTTGACTTCATTCAAATGGTGGTGTTTTTTTTATGAATTTTAATCGCTGTTATTCTTTCAATGTTTATCTTCAAAAGCAATGGTTTTAAATATTTACTTGGATAAGCTGTAGTTGTTGTGCAGAGGACGTGTTTTTGCAAAAGACAAATTCACACTCATTTATTCCTGGCGATGCTTTTAGGAGATTGAGCTGACGACGTGAAAATAAAGATGTGTTTATTTAAATGATTTGATGCCTTATTCATTTCAAGTAGGGACGTGTTTTTGTATTGTAGGTTGACTTATTCAAATACATGAATTGGGCCAAGTAATGGTTTGCTACTAATATTGGCGGCTTCATTTAATCTTTCAGGACATGATTTTTATAGAGGCGGCTTATTCAAGTGAAAAACGACTTCATTATTTGGTCGACTCTATGTGTTATTCTTTTTGGAGCGTCGGTTATATACATATTGTAGGCTTTCATAAAGGCTTGATGTCTGAGAGCAATCTTTAATGCTGTGAAATGGTGGATGTTTTTTTTTGAGAATCGAGCTGTTGATGCATTTCTTTTGGCAGAGAGACGTTTTTGTTGTATCGTGGTGTATGCATATCATTGACAATGGTCAAGCTGTCGATGCCTTCATTTATCCTATGCGTTTCTGGGCAAAGACGTGTGATGTTTCTGACTACATTCAAAAATTGGTGTTATGTATGTAGGGCGGTTGCAAGTCGTATTCTTTGCCAACGTTGATTTCTTTTTTAGGTTGCATCTTTGACTCCTCTTGTATCGCCATGTTCAAAATTGGTGTGTAGTTATTCTCTGGCAGTTATCGAGAATATTTTGGAAGGGGCGACTATTGCTTGAGCTGAATGTGCTCATTCTTTCACTAGATACATTGTTGGAGTTGTGATTGCATGTTCTGAGTATTGCAAGCTGTGGGTGTTTAGAATTTTTGTGCAATGATATAAGGGAGCTGCATAGCATACATTCAGTTGGTTTTCTGGGCATGAGATTTAATATGAAGAGGACTATTGATTATACAGTTGTGGAGCTACGTATTTTTCAGGTTGTTTGACTACTTGGTAATGCATTTGCTTGTAGTATTGTGAAAAGGGAGTCTTCTGTTCAGTGAAGTCAGTTTTTTTTGCAATCCTTAAGTTTGGACAACATATATTTAAGTATGAGCCTCACTGTGCAAGTGAAGACATCGATTGAAATCAGAGTCTCAGTGTTTTGATTCCAGGAGTTTAAGTCTGAAGTTGGTGCTTCAGCTGTTTCGAGGTTGGTGCCTCTACAAATTGAAGTTGGTGCTCTTGGTGGGTTGGAGCTCACCTATGTAACAGGGCTGGTGCCCTTTGAAGAAATAAAAAGCAATATTTTGCCATGGTTTTTTACATGAAAGGGTTTTCCACGTAATCTTGGTGTTCAACTTGTTCATGTGGTTTTATGTTGCTTATAATGTTCTGATTTCAGACTTTTATGGTTTATGAGGTTTAAAGTTTTAAAAGTTTTCAATTACTGATTCACCCCCCCCTCTCAGTAATTGTTGTGCGATCTTCAATTGGTATCAGAGCCAGTACCTTCTGCAAAGGCTTAAAAGCTTGAAGGTTGTTTCTGTGTGATCTCAAAATGAATGCTCTGGAAGGACTAGCAACGAATAGGGCTCCTCTATTTGATGGTACAAATTATGCTTTTTGGTGTGTTAGAATGAGAGCATACTTGATGTCTTTGGGATTTGATGTTTGGAACAACGTTGTGTCTGGTTACACACCTCCTTAGAATCCTCCTTCCATTGCTGATGAAAAGAGAGCTTTTGAAAGCAACACAAAGGCCATAAATGCAATCTTGTGTGGATTGTCAAAAATGGAATTTGTGAAAGTCATGCATTGCGACACTGCTTAAGCTATGTGGGATAAGCTCAAGAATGCTTATGAAGGAGATGAAAAAGTGAAAAAGGCCAAGCTTTAGATCACCGGATGCATTTTGAAAGTCTGAAAATGAAAGAGGAAGAGAATATAGTTGCTTATTTTCTGAGGGTAGATGAAGTGGTGAAATATCTTAAGGGTCTTGGTGAAAAGGTTGAAGATAGTGTTGTTATTCAGAAAATCTAAAGGTCTTTACCCTTAAGATTTGATTCAAAGATTTCTACTATAGAAGAGATGGCTGATCTTGATCAAATGTCTATTGATAAGCTTCATGGTATTTTGACAGCTTATGAGATGAGAACGAATATTGAATCTTCATCAAAGAAAGAGACAACTTTCAAAGCATCAAAGAAAGACAAACAAAAGGAACAAGTTTCAAGTGGCAGTTCGGATGATAATTCTGATTCAGAAGAAGCATATTTCACGCGAAAGTTGAAGAAGGGCTCCGGTAAATACAAAGGCAAGTTGCCTTTTAAATGTTTCAATTGTGGAAAAATAGGACACTATGCATCAAAATGCCCTTATGAGAAGAACGAGGACAGCAAGTGTGAAAAGAAATCAAAACATTCCAAGAAGGAGTTTCAAGGTAAGAAGAATAAGCATAAGAAAATCGCTAAAAGTTTTTATTCAAATGATCATGATAATGCATCAGAAGCTAGTGATATATCTTCAGAGGAAGAAATTTTGTTTATGGCTGGAGAAGTAAATTCACCTGAGAATGAAGATGAAGATTTTGATGATGAGCAATATAATGAAGAAGCTGAAATTGATTTTGAAGTAGAACTAATCGATGCTTTAAGTGAGATTAAAAAACTTAGAAAGAAAAATCAGAACTTGAAGCTGCTGCTCAAAGAAGAAAGTTAAGAAAAATCTGCAAAGTCACAAGCTCTTGAGGATGCAGAAAAGAAGGTGGTTGATATGAGAAATCAGATTGAAGAAGCTGGAAAACTGATTGTTGATTTGAAGATTCAGAATGAAGAAGCAAAGAAGATTCAAGAAGAGCTGAAAATCAGATCAAGCTAAAAGAAGAAAATTGTGAGAAACTTGAAACAGAGATTGTTCTTCTCAGAAAGTTTGACAAATCTTCAACACTGTTGAACCATGAAAGCATAAATCAGAAAAGTTCTTTGTCTTTGGATGATGTTTTGGCCTCACAAAAATAGTCTATTAATAAAGGTGGAGTTGGTCTTAAAGAAGGTCAATGTTCTAAATCCTCAAAAGAAGAACAACAGTTTTCTAACGGTGAGAACTCAAGGAATCCTTCTACAAAAATCAGAAATAATAGTTTCAGACAGCCTTTCAGTGCTAGACAAGCACACCTAACCAGGTTTAATCATTCATTCTTTTATGGTTACTATTTTGCTTGCAACTATTTTGGACACAAAGTAGTAAATTGTAGGGTGTCTTTTAGAAATAATTTCAGATTTGCAAGAACTCTTTTGCTCCTTTAAGGGACTATAATTATGTTTGCTATAAATGCAATAAGTCCAAGTAACGAGACTCGAACTCGCCTCGGACTCGGCTAGGGTGACTCGATTTAGGACTCGGGACTTGGCGCCTAAACTCTGCTCAGACTTGGCAAAATGAAAAAACCCTAGAAATTTAGAGATTTTTAAGGATTTAAAACTTGTTTCAAGCACCCTTTATTGAATAAACCTTAAAGACACAATAACATCATTAAATAGAAGCAAATTTGATCACATACACAAGTATACATCAATCACATAAGTATAAAGTACACAAATTGTAGCTGAGCTGTTGAAGGAAATAGCACACTTAGATATATAAAATTATAGTCAAATGTATACAAAACTCATGGAATATGAAACCCATGGCATCAAATGTTCCAAACAAACATGAAATATCAAAACAATAACTACAAGTCTATGGCTCAAAGGAGTCTGCATCCTTCCTATGAAGGCATCTAAGGTGGGTTCTAGATGATGTAGCAACTACAACCATAGTCTTTGCTTGCGACTTCATGCCACCCTCACCAACATTAGTTGTGGATGTGTTTGCTCGTGCTTTAGCCTCCCCAGCTATGGCTATAGCCTCAACCTCTCTATCTGCCCGGTCAACCCAATCAAGGTCCTTGTCACTAACACAAGTATACATTGATCATATAAGTATAAACACAAATTGTAGCTGAGTTGCTCAAGGAAATAGCATACTTAGATATATAGTCAAAGACTCAAATCTATACAAAACTCATGGAATATGAAATCCATGAGATCAAATGCTCCAAACAAATATGACATATCAAAAGATTCAAAATAATAACTAGAATTCTATGGCTCAAAGGAGCATGCATCCTTCCTACGAATGTGTCTAAGATAGGTCCTGGATGATGTAGTAGACATAATCTCAAGTATCAGGGAAATTGCCTTAATGGGGTTGAGGGGTAGTGTTGTTTGTGGGGGTCTAGGCGTAGTGCCTCTAGTGGGGTCAAGGGGCAGCACCCCTAGCGGGGGTTTGGGGGCAGCGCTCCCAGTGGGGTCAATGGGCAATGCCCATTGCGGGGGTCTGGAGGCAACGCCCCTAGTGGGGTCAAGGGGTAGTGCCCCTTGTGGGGGTTTGGGGCCTAGCGGGGGTCTGGGGGCAGCGCCCCTTGTGGGGTCCCAAGCCCAAATTAAGACCTCAAGCAGCTCAAGCAACTCAAGTTGAAATCTGATGAATAATCAACAACAATAAAACTCAATATTACTTTGAGTAATCCTCCATCAATTTGAAACAGTTTGACATCAATGACTAAAAACTTCAACAATCTCCCCCTTTTTTTCATTGATGGCAACACCAACACCATTAGAAACCAAAAGAACAGAGCTTCTCCCCCTGAAATCTTGCTCCCCCTTTGACATCAATGATTGAAACAAGGCTGCAATATAACCAAAAACAAAAGAGGGACATAGAATAATACAATGAATACGCCCCCTGAGTAATACAACCCTTCAATGATGGAGTGAAACCACTCCTAATTGTTGTCTTAACCTTTCAAAAGTATCTCTAGGCAAGGGCTTAGTAAAAACATCTGCAAGCTGATCCTTAGTAGAAATATATTCAAGCTTTCCCTGCAGATCACTGACTTGTTCACGCAAGAAATGATATTTGATCGGAATATGCTTAGTTCTAGAGTGCAAAACAGGATTTTTAGATATGTTGATAGCACTCGTGTTGTCACAATAAATAGAAATGGGATGACTAAAATCTACCTTGAAATCTTTCAAAGTTTGTTTCATCCAAAGAACCTGTGTGCAACAGGACACCGCTGCTATATATTCCGCTTTAGCAATTGAAAGAGAGAGAGAGAGAGAGAGAGGCTTGCTTTTTACTGTGCCAAGAGACTAAACACTTCCCAAGGATGAAAGCACCTCCACTCGTGCTCTTCCTATCATCAATAGAGCCACCCCAATCTGCATCTGTAAAAGCTGTTAATGTGAAATCCTTTCCACTAGGATACCAAAGACCATAATCCATAGTACCTTTGAGATATTTAAAAATTCTTTTAACTGCATGAACATGTGTTTCCTTAGGGGCAGCCTGAAACCTTGCAACATAACCTACAACTTGCATTATATCAGGTCTAGTAGCTGTTACATACAAAAAACTTCCTATCATAGACCTGAAAAGTGTTTGATTAGCATTTGAAGACTCATCATCTTTACTAAGTTTGCAGCTTGTTACCATTGGAGTACTTACAAAAGTACAATCTTCCATTTTAAACCTTTTCAGCATCTCTCTAATTTATTTAGTTTGGGAAATAAAGATACCTTCCTTAGATTGAAGAATTTGCAGCCCAAGGAAAAAAGATAACTCCCCCAACATAGACATTTCAACTTCCATCTTCATGTTGGTAGCAAAAACTTTACACATCTGCTCACAATCACTACCAAAAATTAGATCATCAACATAGACAACTACAATTAACATGTTTTTACCTTCCTCTTTGATATACAGGTTGTTGTCCGCAATACCTCTTCTGAACCCTTGCTGTAGCAAATGACTATTTAATTTGTCATACCAAGCACGAGGTGCTTGTTTTAGGCCATACAGTGCCTTTTTCAGCTTGCACACATAATCTTGATTCTTTGACAAAATAAAACCATTAGGCTGTTCTATGTAAACCTCTTCATTTAAATCGCCATTTAAAAAGACAGATTTAACATCCATTTGAAAAACTTTAAAACCTTTAAAGGAGGCAAAAACTAGAAACAATCTAATTGCCTCTAATTTAGCAACAGGTGCAAAAGTTTTTGTAATGTCCCTTCCTTAGGCAATTCAGACTAGCCGAGGTTGGCCTACTATTAGGGTTCTCGTAGGTCAGCAGTATGGTTAGGGGACCCAACCGAGGGATGCAAATCCTAGCTGGGAGCTTTACGAGTCTTTCAGTTTGGAGTTCAGTTGTTGAATCCAGGGATAAATTGAAAATATTAAAGTTTGTTTTAATGGAATAGTAAAAGTGAATGGTAACAGAGAATTATAAAGTGAATAGTGAAAAGTGCCCTCATCCTAGTGAAACAAAGTTGTTTTTAAAAAGTGGCCCTTTCTTTTGATGAGGAAAAGACCCTTGAGGAGGAATATTTTATTATCTTTTATAAAAAAGCCCATGGGAGGTTATAAAGTGAATTTTGGGCTTCTATTTTGAATTCATTTGTCATTTTTCATATCAGCACTTGCAGGTTTCAGCTTGGTTTCAGTCTTCTGGGAACGAAAACTCCCAAGGGCTATCATGAATTGGACGAGAACCCAGTTCACTTTTGAGGAGGACCTACCTTGGGTCTTCATTTGGGCTTCATTGGAGGAATTTCAAGTGTTTAATTTTTAGGCCTGAGTTTGCAGCAGTGTTATATCAGCATATTTCTTCAGATTAGGTGCAACCATTGATAGATCGAGTCTCAACCAAGCCCATACTATCACATGTTTGCATTCTACTTGTTGGCTGTGTTATCACGGAATCTAGCAGCGCTCGTTCCACGGATAACCCCCCTACGCAACTTGTCCGTTTCCTAGGATTCGTGAAGTTCAAGTACGCATAACGAAGTGATTTTCAAGCCACCTCGAAATGCGTTCCAAAGTCTCAAATAGTCAATTCGAGCATTCCCCCACGTTCGCCTCGCAAAGACCTTCAAAACGAGCTCCTTCGCGAAGTCTCACTGTTCGTACTTAGCGAATTGCGAAAAATGCAGTGGCTCTGAAAAAGTGCGCTCCTGTTCTGAAAGCCAAAATTTGGCTAAGTCTGAAAAGTGCAAGGGCGCTAAAATTTAGCGCCCCTGCATGAAAGTGAATTTTTTCCAAAATGTAATAGCTCTAAATTTTAGCGCCATTACACTTTTTCCTGACACTTAAACTTTTTTGGCCCTGGCACGTTTCTTCATGATTTTCGCGTCTTTCGTCAATCGTGCCACTTTTCGTGCCTAAATTTATTGCTCGACTTTGAGTTAGGTTTTCGATTTTCTCTTTCACTTAAAAGTGTTTTAGTTCGCCATTTTCATTGTTTATGATTTTAGTTCTTCCTCTCTTCATGCTGGGCGAGTTTTCTTCAAACTGCAAATACGTTTTTTGAGTTTTTCGACATCCCTCTCCAGCGTTTTTCGTGTTTCATCTTTGTAAGTTGTTACCCTTGCTTTCTCTTTATTCTCCAATTTCGATTGCAACTCTATGCAGACAAACACTTTGCAAACCCCGAGCGCCGTTTTCATTCACCATTACATCCGTTTTCCAAAATCATGTCTCAGATGCAGAAGCGCTAAAATTTAGCGCCCTGACATGTTGAAATAAATTCTAACTTTGAAAAGTGCAAGGGCGCTAAAATTTAGCGCCCCTGCATCAAAGACTGAAATCTCCAAAAATGTAAGGGCGCTGAATTTTAGCGCCCTTACACTTTTCACAATCTTTTTCCTGACTTAGTCATTTTTTGTGCAATGGAGCTAAATTTTAGCACCTTTACACTTTTCTTCCAGACTTAGTCATTTTTTGTGCAATGGAGCTAAATTTTAGCACCTTTACACTTTTCTTCCAGACTTAGTCATTTTTTGTGCAATGGAGCTGAATTTTAGCACCTTTGCATTCCAGACTTAGTCATTTTTTGTGCAATGGAGCTTTAGCACTTTTTCCAGACTTAGTCATTTTTTGTGCAATGGAGCTAAATTTTAGCACCTTTACACTTTTCTTCCAGACTTAGTCATTTTTTGTGCAATGGTGCTGAATTTTAGCACCTTTACATTTTTGGCAGTTTTTAACCTAGTTTCTTCAAAATTGCTCTGTTTCCATTCCGAACCCCATTTCTTCGCTCCCGCATCGTTTTGCGTGCCTTGTCATCCGCTCCACGCTTCCCAATGCTACTTTTTCTGCTAACGCCTGTTGATTCACCATCCTTGCAGTTTCTCTCCAGATCTCGTCAAGTGATCCCGAAGGTGATGTCCTTTGATCTTGGTTCATCCAAATAAAAAGTTCATGCAGGAGACCAGGAAGAAGTATGAAGACTCCGCGCCCAAGCAAAGAAACATGAAGAAGCTTCCTGTTCTCCAGTGTTAGACATTTCCGGTGCATCCCATTATGCATCTTGTAAATATTTCTCGACATTTTCGAATGTCTTATTGTAAATTGTAATTACACCAAGTCCAAAGATGTAATATTTTGAAAACAAATTACACTTTGACTTTGGTCAAAGTTAGGTGAGATCTCCTAAAATCGCTCACCTAACTCTCCCTGATTTTCTCAATCTCTTTCCTTCTTTTGCTCATCCCTCTTTCTATATAATGTGAGGGATTTTCATTGTAAATGATCTTTTAGCCTTTTGCAACGAAGTGCTGCCCTTTTGTAAGCAAATTTGTGAAACTTTGCGTTCATGCTTTGTGAATGAGATTCAATCAATAAAGAAAAGGATTGCAAGCCAAACTTTGCGTTGGATTCGATACTTTTGTAAGTTGATCTGATTTGGTAGTGATTAGTTCGAGGAATCTGAAAGACTCTAAGTAGTTGATGTAAACTTTGTGTTACATTCGTTATTTAGATTGCATTGTATTTCTTTTATCATTGGTTGAATGATCTATAAGACTTTGCGCTTATAATCATTCATGCTCTTGCATGTTCTTGTTGGATAATCTACAAGACTTTGTGCTTGTAATTATTCATACTGGATACTTTGTCGAAGGATCTACAAGACTTTGTGCTTGTAATCGTTCGTTATTAACACTTTTGTTGGATGATCTACAAGACTTTGTGCTTGTAATCGTTCATGCTGTTTGAAGAATTGTTGCGTCTAAGAAGACTTTGTGCTTCTAACGTAGCAAACGGTACGTTTATGCAGATCCAACATTGATAAAGCTACGGAACGACTTTGTGCCTTCGTGAGCTTTCCCTTTTTAATTTATTTGTTTGTTGTTAATTACTTCTGGTATCTCTACGCTCGCTTTGACGAGATAGGGATATTGGTATTACTGCTAGTTGTTCGTTTCAAGTTATCAAGAATTCGGAACTTCCAACACGTGAAGCATTGTAAACATCTTCTCTGAAAAAAGAGAGAAGGATGAATGTAACACACCCCCCCCACTCCGTGAATTCCGTGTACATTTTGTAATTACTTGTGTGATTTACTATTGTTTCTCTTAGCAGTAAGAAGGGCGCCTCCCCTTTCCGAGAGGAGAGATTCACATCTCACATAGCTGTGGCTGAAGTCCAAGTTGTGTAATCTAACGAAAGCTGATTACATAATTTTCACCCAACAGGCTGTACAATTTTTGGCCAAGTGCACCTAAGGTTTGTGGCACAATCATCATTGCAGATTTATTCCAGCCGTTTGACAAGTTTACATTGAGGATTTGACATCTTCCATACTAGCCGTACCATTTCTAGTTGGTGCACCATCATTTGGAAGGGGTTTCGTGGGCATTTGAAGTTGATTTTGGCAACCAATTTCATATCAGCACTTCCATAACAACGATCAGACCTGTAGCTGCATATTTCACATTCTATTTCAGTCTTCTACCATTGTTATCATGCTCATATCAGCCTTCATACATTGTATTTTCATGCTGGCATAGAACAGGTATGTTATTGGCATATTGGGTATTCAAATCTTTCATTTGAATTGGGTTTAATAGAGCTGTTACAGTCTGATAATTTTCATATCAGACATAACTGTCATTTTAATCAGACCTTATATCTTTAATTTAATGGCATAAATGGAAGTGGGTTTATCAATTTATGTTGTGTAATCATTTATATATCAGTTCTATGCATTTCCTTTATGTTATTGGCAATGAAAACACTCAACCAAACATAAAAAACAATCAAACAAAACTCAAAAAATTAGAATAACAGTCAAAAAATCATAATTCATGAGTTTGCACCACAACTGTTGGACGAAATGGCAACACTCTGAAAAATGAGTTTTTGGGGTTAGATTTAGTAGGGATATCTTAGTTTCATCAAAATCTATACCTTCAATCTAAGCATACCCCTTACACACTAACCTTGCCTTGTTTCTCACCACTTGACCATCCTCATTCAATTTGTTCCTAAAAACCCACTTTGTGCGATCTTCATTTTGGAGATATGCTTAAAGGACTACCTACTAAGAGGGATCATGATCATGCCATACAACTAGTGCCAAGAAGCCAACCACCCAACATTAGGCCTTATAAGTACCCATATATACAAAAAAGTGAAATTGAAAAGATTGTTTAGGAGATGCTAGAGGCAAGAATTATTAGGCATAGCTAGAGTGCTTACTCCTTGTGTAATGCCCCGAGCTGACAAGCTCAGAACAAAAACTTGACGAAACAACTTTTTTTCTAAACACCGATAATGCAACAATGACATGGCACACTTTCACGATAATGTGCACACAAGTGTCACAACGACACAATGCCAAAGACAACAAGGCACTTCACCATTGCATAAGCAAGGTGGCAACAACGAAATTCTAACCAATCGTGGAATAAATCCACCACGATGAACACACGAGAGATAGAGAGAGGACAACACCTACATGATGATCAATTACTAAACCATGATCGCATTCTCTCACATCACCACATCGAAATAGGATGAGGGAAACATCAACCTCCAATCCTCATCCAGGCACACTAAACAACTCTAAACTCAAAGATAAACCTTCACAAGAGGTTACTTAGCCAAATGGCACAACTCACCACAACAGGGAATGACGACAAGTCACTTCCAGACAACCTCACGCTTCCCAAGACATCTTGTCGCATCGCAACACCACACAAGAGAAAGAACTACTCCACAACACTCCATGACCTATGAGGATTGTGGAGGATGCCAACAAGGCCAACTATGAAGGATTACAACTTTCCCACGACTTCTCAAGACCAAGTGCACAATCTCCCTAACCCTAAGTTTGACAACTGGGCAACTTCGGAAGAAGGAACGCTAAACAAGGCAAGAGAAGTCTCAAGCTCTCAACGACAACCCAAAAGGACAAGCACACAACACCACTAGACCCCTAGGACCATGAGGAACAACTTCCGTTTACATGGTTTTCCCATACGAGGCCTCAAAACAAGAAGAAAGATCAAGTCCTGAAACAGGGAAACTTGACTAGGTTTTTGAAGGGTTCCAACAATCGAAACGATTGGAATAGAAAAACTACAAGGCATAAAATTTATTTGATAGTGGCATAAGGCTTAGAAAACCTCTATCTTTTAGTGGTTAAGAGGGTTTACATTCTAATTTTTGTATGGGGACGAGGATGCCCAAGCATAGCACCAGGCCGCCTCAACACACTTAGGCAAAAGTTTGAGTTTTCTAGCCTATAAAATCAGGCCGCCCTTGAATACTAGGCCGCCTCAACATGCTACTAGGCCATCTCACATACTGCTAGGCCACCTCAATATACTACCAGGCCGCCCAACTGGATGCCAAATTTTGGTCAACTTGGGTTAATTTTGAACAAGACAGGTCCGCCTAGATACATGACCAAGCTGCCCAGATATATGACCAGGCCACCCAACTGTGAAGTATGACTCTTAAATTCATTTTAGGCACCAAATCAAATGTTCCTAAGTTCTTTTTAGCCATTGTACATCATGATATAGAAATTCATAAAGGAATCGTGCTCGGCACCAACATCGAGACACATAAACAAGCCATTACACTTACTCCAAAATCCAAGGTTACAAATTACATCATTTAGGACTCAAACGCCCTTTCCAATTATATTTTACATTTGAATGAAGTACTAATAGCATAAAGTAAACTTATTACAACATGATACCATAACCAAGCCTGATCCTTGATCCTCCGATCCCCAATGGTGGTTACCATGCCACCTAACCTCGTGGAATCAAAAGGGGATCCACTCCCACCATGCTAGGAGATGGTCACACGGGCCACAATTAGAATACTCACACCAAACACATGGGGAGAGGGCTTACACACACGCTATACAAGGTGTACAATCAACATATACATCATATCAAAACACTTAACCAAAAACTCAAGATGGATCCAATACACGTAATCACATGGTACAATGAGGGATAGCACAAACCACATTGGGCAACCTCAACAATGTCATATCACAATCCACATTGGGCCAACTCACTAATGCCATACAAGGATCATCCTTGGGAAAACTCACCAAGGGTAAAACAATACATGCACATGGAAGGGAACACACCATCCTTCAGCTTCTACTCTACTACACGAGGGTTAGATATTAGAGAGCAAGAGAGGGAATGCCATTGTGGACACTCACGTGGGGCTTAGCGCGGAATCGAGTATCCTCTCATACATACGGGGGTAATTGATCTTACAAGTCTTACGCTCCTTGAGCGACTTGTCTTCCACAATCATCCTTATCTTGTACGAGAACTCAAAGCATGAGAGGGATATCCATTATCTTGGTTAATTAATTACCCATATTTAATCAGTTTTCACTTATTAATCCAAAACTCCCCACACCGTGATTGCCTACATGCTGTTTTGGGCCGAGTTCACGTTAGGAGCCATTCCCATAACTCTCTCTAACACCTACACCTTGAACTCATCACATCCTCCAACGAATGTGGCACGAAAAACAATGCACAAAATTCAATTCCATCAAAAATTTATAACAAGTTTCCACAAGCATTTTTTCCATAATTTACTATGAGAAGGCACAATCGCACACACACAAGCAAGATCCATTTCCTATCCTAATCCATCCAACTCCCAATCTATTCCCTTCCAAATCCACCCAATTTCACCCCATTTCCAAATTTCGAAAAAGAGAGTTTTTGGAGCATTTTTCTTCACAAAAATGAATAATCCAAAAATAACCAACTCTTTTCTTTTTTGAACCCTTTTCAATTTTCTCTTTTCTAATTTTTCTCTTTTAATTTTCAGTTTTCACTTTCTTTATTTTTCTCTATTTTCCCAATATAAATAAAATATTCACATTCAATGCTTTGAAGTCCTTTAAATCCTTATGATTAAATTGAGCACAAATACACATTCCCATCCCAAGGTTTTTCCAAAATTAATTAACTTGGCCATATTTTCATCTTCCCGCATTTTCACAAAATACATAAAACATTTCGATATCACTACATAAATCATTAAATTCCTAATATTTCATTTACGATAAAAAAGGTAATTTAACTATCATTTAAATATATACCTTAACTTGATTCCATGATTAAAATATGATTAAATCATGCAATTTGCAACTTAATTAAATATTTTACAAAAAAAATGAAATTAGGAATTTATTTAAATCAAGCATGCACTAGCATTTCACAACACATAGGGATTCCGGAATAACTCCTAACTTGGATCCAAGTTCACATAGGGTCAAACATGACACATACCGTACTTGATTCGAGTACGATCGAGGAATGGATATGGAGGGGTCTAATGTGTCATCTCTAAATTAACCACCATTGGGATATAACTCAGACCTGTGTAGCCAGGTGGAGAAATAACCCTATACTTGTAACCATTCAACGTACGTCAAGGGTACTTGCTCAATGTATATATAGCCAAAGCACATCATAATCACCCAATGGGGTCCAATAGAATAAAGCATAAATAACATCTATACATTTGTCATGTAAATCATTTCTTAAATATCGATAGTCAGGATCACATGTAACCAAAGCATAAATAATGCATAACATTGAACTATAGCAAATTGATATATCCAAGCATATAAATATGCAAAATGCCAACAACCGAAATGTTGAGCAACATCATCTTGAACATGCAGTGGTTCATACACACTATTCAGAGTCATAAAAAGAATCACTGCAAAATACACAAGGAAACGGTGAAGCTAAAACATTGATCTCACTTTAACAAGATGCAAACGGGAGGGGCACTACACCTTGCCACCATCGATATCATCTCCTTATAATAAGGAGATCGGGCTACATGAAATGGGATGCCATTGGCAAAGAAGAACTTGCCCGTGGCATCATCTATATCATCCTTGAGCTGCACATTAAACAAATCAGCTATGGGATTACTTAGAGTTTGCAATTTGCGTTTCCCCCTCCCCTCTCCTGCGTAGGCACTGGAAGAAGAACTTGGTGTCCCTCCTACTCTTGTTTGCAAAGTATTGCTAGAACTTTGTGGTTGGTTATGCTGAACATGTGCCTTATGAAACAAAGTAGTAGGCATAGGTGTAGCTGCACTATCTTTAGGAACACCCCATAACTTATTTATTTCACCTCTCAATTTGAGGTTTGCCAATCTTGCCAAAAATGAACATGTCTCCACACCTTTTCCTCAAAAAAAAAAGAAGGTGTGCATTAACTTTAGTAATGCTGCCATACCATTCTAGATCACAAAAGTGGCACTTCCACGTCCTTGTGCCACTAGATGTCCTTGGCTTGCCTGGTAATTTTGTTGCAAACTGTTTGAGAGGGGACTTGCGATCAAAAGGACCCCTAGCATACAGTGCCAGTAATGCAGAAGGGCACTCTATAGTACTTGCTTCACTTTCCATGGAACTAGTTTGGGCTTTAGGCTCAGGGTTTAGGCTCAGCCCCATGGTCACCTCCCTCAGCCTCAGGATCATTTTTAGATTCAGGATCACTATGAGCATGAATCTCTACCTCATCCTCACTCATGTCATGAGAGCTCATTGTGACACTGCAATAAACAAATAAATTTTGTAAGTGCCTAGTTTCAGCCTAGTTTAACAAATTTGAAAATAAAATTTAAAAATTTGATGTTGAATCTTAATGGAAAAATGAAAAATGAACAATGAACATTGAAATGGAAATATGAATATGCATTTGCAGCCATGTTTATGACATTATGATTAATCAAACTAGGTTTTGAAAGTAAAACTAAGAACTTAGGGGAAAAAAAACAAAAAAATATTGAAAAAACTTAAAAAAAACAGCCATAGAAGCCTACCTTGTGTTTGAAAAATCCTTCTAAGTTGGTGTAGAATCCTCCTCTTCTTCTTTCTCCTTCTCACCCCTCTTCCACTTGCAACACCTCAATCTCACTCTTTCACTCACTCTTCTATAATGTCCCCATTTTCGATGTCCTTCTTTGGGCTAGTCTTGTTTTGACACAGTTACTATTTTTAGTAAGTACTATATTTAGTAACGGGTCCTGGCGGCAATGCAGTGTAGGATTTCCTGTCTGGGCAGTGTGTGGACATTGTTTGGTGAGCTTTAATGTTTTGGCCAGTTTGATATTTGGTGAGTACTTACTATTTTTAGCAGTTGCTATTTATAGTAAGTCTATTTTGGGAAACTGGTCCCAGACCCATGGTGTCTTTAGCAGTGTCATTTCTATGGTGGCGTTGGAGAGCCTAAGGTTAGATTATTTAATATTTGCTTTTTATTAGTCACATAAGTTATTTTAATAAAATAACTTTATAACTTAAGTGAGGGGGTTAGGTGGTTATCGAAAAGTACCTTGGTGCCTAATGAGATAACTTAACGTTGTTTTAGAAGGCTGAATAAGGAAAAATAGTTTCCTCTTGAGCAGGGATGCCTCCCTTGAGAAATATTTGATAATGTTTTAAAGTATAAAACAAAATATTAAAAGGCTAGAAAGGGCGTTGGGTTTTTGGAGGGAAAATGATTCAAATTGGAGGTTGCCCTAATTTCTCCCTCCACTTCTATTTAATCTGCTTTCTGGCTCTCTTTTGCATGGGATGGATTTGGCAACTTAAGGAGACTCTGCTGGATTGTTTTCAGTTTATCATTTGCAGCTGGTTGAGGATGTAAACCCTCATCTTTAGCACTGGTTTCGGTGGTGAGAGATCCACCCTAGCTGGGTTTGGTGTGATTCCACTCAGGGGTCACCTTGTGCTTCACAGATTTTTGATTGCTTAGTGTTTTATGCTTGAAACGATGAAGATTTTTTGAATATTTTTGAGATGTTTCTGGGTTTGGTGTGTTTGAGCTTGGTTTCTTTGGGGTTTGATTTGGCGTTGTTTTCAAGGAGTTTTCCTGAGGGTTTGAAGTTGTTTACAGTGATTTTCTGGGCATTATCATTACCGGGGCAGAATTTGACAAATCATTCATAACTTCATATTGACTTGAGTTATCATTCTGGGTATTGGTTATTTGGATGCTCCTATCCTAGACGCCTTACAACATATATCCATTTGTATTTATTCTAAAAAGCCTGATTTAATAGAGCAGATCACTCAGCTTTGGAGGGGCGCCCCTGTTGGAGGTTTCTGGAGTTTTTCCTGAGCTTTCAGACCTGCAGATGTATAGGTCTGTTACTGCTCAAAACTGGGTTGGTTAAACAGCATATTGCATTGTTCTACAAGGGGTTTTGATGGCTTTCAAGTTGGTGTTGGAGTGGTTGCAATCTGGAGCTCTTTAATAACAGTTCGCGCCCCCCCTTATTGTCATTGGCAAGCGATTATTCTAGGTCTGTTTGTAATACACACACATATATATATGCTTGTTGTTGTTGTGAAATCTGTTAGGGGTTTGAGTATTACCTTGCTGTAACATTCTGAGTATTCTGTATATGCATACCAGTCATCATGTTACTCAGAACTTGTTGGTAAAAAGGGCTGTAATATCATATTTATGTTGGCATCATTCTGGAGCCTCAGTAAGCACTGTCTTATCTGGTCTATGTAGAAGAGTGTAATGAATATATTGCTGTTTCAGTCAGCTTGTCATAGCTGGTAAACTTCATACTCACTGCTGTCATCTTTGAGTCAAATACTCTTTCATCTTCTCTATATTGAGATTCAGTTTGGGTCTGTGCAAGTCTTCAGTTGTCTCTGTACATTAATCATCATGCTTAGTGGAATGCAAGAGGAATGAAGTGTTTAAGTTGACTTTCAGTTTGCATGTTCCTTTCATTTGAATGTTAATATCATATATGCAATGCAATGATCTGTGTTTGATACAATGGCACAACTATCAAACTGAAAACATTGAGCAAAAATCTAAAAGTCAAAATTCAGAACGGGGTTGGCCATTACATCTTCTCACTGTTTTCTCTCCTCTTCACCTAGCTGTTGGAAAACATGAAAAACCAAATGTGAGCAAAAATAGGGGATTTGGAGTGTTTTGTAGAGGTTAGAAGCTTTTGGAGGGGTCCCACTTGCCTTTAGGGCTCGGCCCAAGGCACAAATTTCTAAAAACTATAAAGAATTTTTTTTAAAAATGTCTTTTTTGCCTTCTCAGCATGGGAGACGTCTGGGTGTCATCGGGACGCTCGAGGGACAGCTAGGCGTCCCCGATGTCCTGGTGGCGATGGCGGCACGGCGGGGGGACCCCCAGCCACCCCCACGTCCCGGAGACATCCCCGTCCTAGAAAAGTGGGGATTTGGGGGGGCAGGGAGAGGGGACGTGTTCCCATGGAACACTAGTAAAAAGTAAATTAAAATGTGCAGGCACAAGGTAGAGACAAAAGGTTAAAATTAAAAATGAAGAAAACATTAAACAGACACCAAAATTGTCGTTTTTAGCTTTTTATTGATTTAGCCAGTTAGATTGGAGAGCTTTGAGCTGTGATTGAAATTTAGTTGATGCGTTAGCTCACAAATAATACTAAATTACAGGAGTGAATTATTGCATTGGATTAAGCAATTTTGATATCATTTTCATGTTTTGATCTTGGTCTTTCAGTAGAGTATCAGTGGATCCACCTGTTCTAACAAGCAGCAGGGAAATCATGTGTTTCATAGTGGTAAGAAGGTCTTCATGCTGCATGCCACCAGCAAATGCAAGGAAAATGTAAAGGCTTCAGGTCAATGCTGTCATATACTATGCTGCTAAGAAAAGGAGGGCGATATATAGTTATACAGTGATGCTACCATTTGTCACTTTTTTGGTGACCCTTATTGATAGCTTAAGAGTTGTGTTGAGAGTAGTGTTGAATGCAAGGTTGATTGGAACCTTATTTGCATATATATAGTGATGTAGTTACTATATTGCGTTAATATTATATCATTTAGAAAATGGATTTTATTGGGAAAAGCAGTACAATTGCAAATTCTCCTTGTTGGTTTTCTGTCTAAATACTTGCTTCCAACTTGCTTTGGTGACAACAGATTATTTTGCAATTTTTATCACCATTGAAGAGGATCCCACATCATTCAGAGAAGGTTTTTTAAAGATTTGGGAGGACCAACAGATTCGGCAGTTTCCAGTTTCCATCTCTTTTTATTTATCATTCAAATCAAATTACTTGATACATTTCCAACAAAATATCCTTGATGCAAATGCCTAAAATGCTATGTTATTCAGTTAAAAAAGTGGACACAAGATTAAAAAGTAATTATTTCATCCCTAGAATTGAGAGTAATCATTTCAAGTTACACATAAACCAGTGAAATAGTCACATTGTTTTATTTTAAATGCAAAGAGAAAGCAACCTTAAATCAGATGACAGATGGCTACCTGAAAATCATGCTGGTGCCAAATGAGAGGCAATAAGTGTGAGAGGAAGAAACACTGATTTCTGTTATGACAAGCTTAGAAAGTGAATGTTTAGCAGGTTTGATTGACTAGGTTATGCCATACAAGTAATAGCATAAAGTGTATACATGTATATATGTTTGTGTATGTATGTAATGTCCCCTTTTCCGTAGCCATCTCAGTGGGATTTCTTAGCCTTTTTTCTCCGAAGGCTAAGTGGAGGAATAAGGAGAAATTAATTAAATTAATTATTTATTAAGTCATCAAATAAATTAAAAATTAAAAGGTGATTTTATATCTAATTAATTTAATTAAAGTGAATAAATAAAATATTATATCATAAAGTCACTTAAAATAATATTAGAAAAGGAAATATATCTTTTATACCACATTGGCAAGGAAAGTGTTGAGCTCTCACAAGAAAAGTATAAAAGGAGTTTAAGGGGCTCATTTGAGATCATCTTGGATATTTACATTTGATTTGATATGTCTATTTGTTGGAGCCTTGGGGTTTCTGCAGAATATAATTAAAGGTCTTTGGGTACGAAGTTCCCATTGATTTGCATAGCTGAAGTAGTGAAACTATCTACTGAAAGGTTGCAGCTGTTGGAGGAGTTACTTCAAACTTCTCATTGTGGCAAAATTGTGGCTAAAGGCCAATTTTGGTGAGATAATCAATTGGAGTAGAGCGAAGAACATTTTTGGTGGAATATAGTTATCATCTTCATGCTTGTAGAGGTCGATTTTGGAAGACATATTAATCTGATATATTTTACCAGTCACATATCAACTTGCTAGAGGAGTACGATTTTGTTCATAGGAGTCTTATTTGGCATCGATTTCACTCTCCAACTTGGGTGCACTATTCCTTGGGATGTGGCAATGATATTGGATGCTTGAGAGGAGGTCAAGAGGCTGCTATTAATTTATTATTAGTACTCAGATCAGAACAGGGGCGATTTTGAAGAGAAATTCGATTTGACAAGAAGGAGGCACATTTTGGATTTCTATTGGTTGCTTCTTCATCTTCAGCCATAGGCGCTTCATCCAGGTTCTTTATATGTTGTTTGCATTCCATTTCAATCATATATGTTCAAATGTAGGAGGCTTCCATTGTACTCAGAAATTTGCGTAGATTGCATATGTTGTAATGCCAAGAGTCTTGGCTCATTTATATCAGCATTGTAGTTGACATCATATTGCAATAAAGGAGTTATAAGTTGCCAGTCTGATAGTTGTAATTAAGCATGTTATTTATCATTCATGATCAACTTAATAGTATGCATGCCAAGTGTTTGTAGAATTGCTACTTGGCTGTAGGTGCTCATTTTTTATGTAGAAGTTCATGTATTTGCATTTGAAAAGACAAAAAGAGTGGCATTGTAATCATAGATCATTACCTAGCTATTGTAGTGTTGTTTGCACAACATTTACATCGATTTGTGACCAATTGAAGACAAGTAAAACAAACTGAAAACTCAGAAACAGCAAGTTAAGTCGTTGCAAATGAAGTGTTTGGCAAAATTCCTTGAAGCAAACTTAGGCCAGATTTGAAGGGAATTTTCTAGAGTGGTTTAAGAAGTGTGCACATTGACATTTTGATCTATTTTCTCTCCTTTAGGTGAAAAATCCTAAAGTGTTAGAAGGTTATAGTAATCAAGATCTTTGTTTTGCATTTTGGTAACCCTTAAGATATTCCTTGAGAGCTAAACTTTAGATCAGAAGTAGCAAGGGATATTACAATGTAAACCATGTTGATAAGTCTATACAAGTATTACACTTGTTAGTCTAGAAATTCACTTCATTAGTACTAGATGAAAGCTACAGAATTAATTTGAGAACACTTCTCCTACAATGCTAGTTTTGGAAGATAAGATATATTACTGGTGGCACTGGCTTTTATTCTTATTAAACAATTGCTTGAATGATCGAATCTATTAAAAATCACTATCTAATGTCTGTACAGCTTTATGAATTCCTTGCTGCAGAGTTATTTGAAGAAATTGAGGACCCAAATCTTAACAAATGAGTAATCAATGATTTAATACACTACAATAATATTTGTTTAGTAGTCATCTAAATGCCATTTTTGGTTAGCGACTTAGATTGTTTGGTTTCTAGTTGTGACTGCACAGTGCACTAGGTTTTTGTACTTTCTATTGCAGTTGGACCCTAAATTGCTGTTTGTGCTTTAGCTTGCTAGCAGAAGTCTCTTGAATCAGGCAGAACCATCTTTCCTTCTCAAGCTTTCTCTAAATCCAGCACACGTGGGAGATCTGCCTATATTTATGAACAAGCAAAGTCAGTCCAAAGCACAAATTGGTGAAAGAGCGGAAAAAGAAGTTATCTTTATGGAAGCAAATTATGCAACTCTGAAAAAAATCTGCAACCAGTTAGAACAAGCTCTTGCTGAGCGCCGAAGCAGGCACAGCCGTCGAATACTACATCAATTGCAGTAAACACAAATTTCATCCAATTACAGTTGTTTGTTCTGGTTCATATCCTATGTAAAACACATTTTTGTGTTTTTTTATTGATGTAGATGGGTGAAATTTTTTTTTCTGAAGGCACTGTGAATGATGTGGTGGCTCATAGGTCTGAGCATATTGATATAAAATAATTTTTGTAACTTGAGTTAGGTATTGCTCAATAAAATTGATAATGTCCATTATTATCTACAAGACACTCAATTTTGTAGAAGTTGTTTTTTAGACCCATTTCTGTAAGACTGTAAATATCTATGTTTGTTTGTTAGAGGAAACTCTTTATTTAAATTGTAAAATGTAAAATGTACATCAAGGCTATCCAAGTTTAGTAGATTTTTTTTTTTAGGTAAATGCAATGATGTTGCATCTTGTCAGAATCCATTAAGATGAACTTGCCATACAGTAACAGGCAGCAGCGTTACAAACATCAGCAGTTGTGATAGCATACAGGTTACATTGCAATGCCTGCAGCTTGAGTTGGACAGATCCCCAAAACTTTTGAATGTCTGAAGTAGACAAGACAGCAGCGGCAGCACTATGCATAGGGGAACATTTTTTTAGTAAGTAATATTATAAATTTGTACCAAATGCCATATAAAATTATGAAGATTTCAAAATTAGGCAGCATATATATATGCTATGAGTTGCAAGCCATCGGTTTGCTCTTGAACTTCGTCATGATGTCAAATTTTAAAGGTAGAAAATTTGAACAAAATATACAAGGCAAAAACTGAAATATCTTTGTTCCCACAATGGGTCTAATATGCTGGCTTCAATGAGACCTAAAAAATCTCCTTTACCTTTATCTTTACCTCTAATGAAAATGTGGCATCATTGAGGGAAAAATGCTATCAGATGACTTGAGAACTATTTAAGAAAATTTGTCTTTGTAGCAAAAGGATTATTAAAAACATGGTGAAAGGTTGGAATGAGTGGGTCTTTGGTGATGTTTTTCACCAAAAAGGTGATTTGACGGCTAAACTCAAAGATATTTAGGTTAAAATGGCTAATGGTGATGTGAGTGAATAGACTTGCCACCTTGAGAAGGTTACTGCCTTGATTGGTCTAAAGTTCTCAAAAAAGAAGAAATATTCTGAAATAAAAAATCCAGAATACAATGGCTAAAAGGAGGAGATTGTAATTCTACTTTCTTCCATCTATCTGCCCTCAAACACAGAAATAGAAACCAGATTACCAAACTTAAAGATAATCTTGGGATTGAAGGTACTATTCAGAAGAGATTGGTAATATTGCTTCTCAATACTTCCAACAATCTTTCCTGGAGCCTGCTGTCAATCACTCTACTGTTTTGGAAGAACAGTTGTTGGACAACACCCTTGCAGCCATAACAGATGTAGACAACGCCTCTATCCTCAGGCCTGTTACACCTGAAGAAGTTAGATTTATTGTTTTTAGGATGGGGGCTTACAAAGCCCTTGGGCCCGATGGTTTCCCCCCGACTTTTTTTCAGGAGTTCTGCGACATTTCAGGTTAAGATGTGTTCATTTCCTCCAAAGACTTCTTTAAATTTGACAGACTTTTGAAGAAACTAAACCACACCTTTGTAGCTCTCATTCCTAAAAACTCAGACCCTCAAACAATGGCTGACTTCAGACCTATAAGCTATGTAATACCATCTATAAAATATTCTCCAAAATCTTGGTTAATAGATTGAAGCCCCTTCTGGAGAAAATGATAAGCCCTTGTCAGAAAGGCTTTGTCCAAGGCCGTCAAATTCTGGATGCTACCATCTCCATGCATAAAATTCTTCATTCTATGGACATGAGTAGCAATGCAGGTATGGCTTTTAAACTTGACATCTCAAAAGCCTATGAAAAGGTCTATTGGAAGTTTCTTCTTAAATTCCTAGCTAAGTTTGGCTTCAATCAATCGGTATTAAGCCTCATCAAAGAATGTATTTCCACGGTCAAGTATTTTGTTCTTGTTAATGGTGTGCCCTATGACTTTTTTATTGTGGGTAAAGGGATTAGGCAAGGTGACCCCCTATCCCCGTACCTCTTCATCATGGTTGCAGATGTTTTAAGCAAAAATATTTTTAAACTTCTTCAAGAAGGTGCTATCAAGGGAATCAAACTTGCTACCTCTCTAGACCCCTCAACTATTCAACAATTTGTAGATGACACTATTCTCTTTGGGAAAGTCTTTGTTGTTGAAGCCAGGAAATGGAAAATTTGCCTCAACAACTATGCTTCTATCTTTGGCCAATGCATAAATTACACAAAAAGTATGATATACTTTTTTAACATCACTCAGGCTCTTCAAAATAAGGTGACTTCTATTTTTGGCTGTGAGAGTGCCCCTCTCTCGATTGTTTATTTGGGTCTTCCTCTAACTGTTAAGGAAGTCACCCCCAATTTTTGGAATTCGGTGCTAGAAAGATTGCAAAAAAAACTTGCTGGGTGGAAAGGTTCTATATTGAGTCATGCAGGTAAATTACAACTCCTTGCTGCTGCTCTACAAGGGATTCTTGTTTATTTCTTATCCCTATTCAAAATTCCTAGATATATAGTTGAAAAATTGGAAAGAATTCAAATTTTTTTCTTTGGTCTGGTACTGAGGAGAAGAAAAAGTTGGCTCTGTTAAGCTAGGATATTGTCTATCTTCCCAAAACCAGTGGTGGGCTTGGGATTAGAAAAATTCAAACTACAAATAACACTCTTCTAGCTAAGATTGGTTGGGATCTTTTGAGGAACAAGAAGGATTGGTGTACTATTTTCAATGCCAAGTACCTTAACAATGTCCCTTTATCAGAAACCTTTACACCACTGAACACTCCCGTGGTTCCTTAATCTAGAACAATGTCATCAAATTGCTGCTCCAGGGTGGTCTGAGATGGAAACTGGGGAATGGTTACAAAATTAATTTTTGGGATGATTCTTGGTTATTGGGACATCCTCTCAACCAAACTAAGTTCAAGGACCTTTAGGGTCCTGCCTCAAACTACTTTGGTAGGAATGTTGTTGATTACTTCATTGGTCAATTGGGCTCCCAAAAATGGAAAATGTTGGAGGGATGTTCCCACAACACTCAAGGGTTAAGGCAAAAAGCTTGGTCCCTCCTGAAAACCCTTTCCTTCACTAGAATTCCTATGTTCTAGAGAGAAGATAGCTTCTTCTGGGCTAAGGAAAGTAAAGTCAACCTAACTGCTAAATCAACTTACAGTCTGTTGTCGGAATGGTTCCTGTGGTAGATATTGGAAACAAATTTGGAATTGACACCTAATTCCCAAGATTAATTTCTTTGGGTAGAAAAAACTGCGTACAACAGGATCCTCACCCAGGAAAACCTAAAGAAGCGTGGATTCCAAATCCCTAATAGATGCACTTTATTCAAAATGGATGAAGAATCTGTGCCTCACATGTTACTACTTTGCCCCTTTGCTATTGAGATTTGGGCATTTGCTCTGCAAAAGCTGGGTGTCTATTGGTCAATGAATGAGAATGTCAAAAAGTTTTGTGGAAAATTGGGTCAGCCCTTTTACTCATCCCCTAATTTGGGAGATTTGGAGACAAGTCCCCCCCTTCATTTGTTGGTGCATCTGGAAGGAAAGGAATAATAGGATTTTCTGTAATGACGAAAAGAGCCCCAAGGTGGTTTTTGGTATTTGCTCCAGGCTTCTAATAGAGATTATATCCCTGTATTGCTGGAAATGCGCTAGTAGACCCCCCAATGAAATGGAGATCAATATAACCTGTAATTGGGATCTACAACTAAACTCAAACTCCTTTGATAACTCTAAAATTATAGCAAGACAAAACACTAAATGGAGACCTCTTCAGTTGGGTTGGTATAAAGTTATTGTGAAGACCCTGACCTGAGATGGAGATTTCTTTGTGTAGCTTTTCCCAATTTTGGAAGATGTCTTGTTTTCTTTTATCAGATTGGTCACATAGCATAGCATGAATAATGAATGGTTTCTTGAAAAGAAGAGTGCATAAGCATTGGAATATAATCTAAATTTCTATGCAATATCCTTGACTGAGAACAACACAGATTCATATTTCAGACTAAACAACATATTGCTAGGTATAGCTGGAACTGTATATTTCTGAGATATGCCTTAAATACGTACAGCAAAGTTCAAATTGAGATTGCATATTTGCAATGACTAAACAGGAGTTTATTGCAGATTACAACATACTCAGAAGTTTGTAACAGATTTATATTTCATCAAAAAATGAACCTAACAGCAGGTATAGGTGATAGTATAAGATATTATTAGCATGGATTATGAAGTTTGATACCCAACTTGACTCCAATACAACCCATCAGAAGTGACTAATGAGCAGATACAGCAGACTGTTATGTGATTTCTGAGTGTGAGATAGACTGAAAAATGCTAACAGTGGTACCAATATTTAGTTTCCACAATTCCCAGTTGTTACAAAATGTTTCATTGACAGAGGTTCTTAATGACAGACTGGAAATTACACATAATAATGATTTGGTCTGATACAGAATTAAGAGATGCTAATTGCTTAACATACAAGACTAAGACAACTCCCAACTCTAGCAGCAAACTCAACTTTCATTAACATAGATTAACATCTACAGAAGTTGTATCTAAAGCTTGCGGTAACATTAGAATGCTCACACCTGAAGTTTAGTCAACCCCAGCTTAAACTGACTAAGACGTTTTCAATGCTTTACCAGATTTATGTATTCAGCAACCAAACTCACTTTCATCAGTCAAAACCCCTGAAGGATGACTCGCCCAGCCACATGGAGTCCACACGTCCTTTCTGAGTCTCTTAGAAACGGCTATGCACAAAATGGTAGCTGGTAAATGAAGCAAACTTCTCCATAAAAACACGTCCTTGCTTATTTCATTCGATTCTCACTAAAAACGTGGTTTTCTCAGGCTATATTACTTGCTGAGGGTGCGCCTAGGGTTATGTAATGGATGGTGCCTTCGAGTTGCAAAAGTCTCTCACAAAAATCGCCCAAGGAAGTAACGAAAAATCTCAGTGAACTGTAATGACGGAAATCTGAGACAAAGACATGAAGATTATTTATCAAATGGTTCCCAACTTGTTTAGCAAGAAGAACTTCCTTAAAGATGGCGTCCACTATAACTGTAATGAAGTATCAGCTAGGGTTGATATCCCACAACCGAAACTGAAGCTGAAAGGGCTTTCAATCCCTAAACCAGAAGAACTCAACCAGCCGTGAGAAAAATGTCATTCAAGAATGCCCGACAAAATGAACTCTCCTTTCTTTTTATTTTTCCCCCATTCTCCATAAAAAGTGACTTTGTAAGTTATATTTAAAATATTTCATCAAGTCACTTTATAAACATTTCACTTAATTTAATTAAAATAATCAATTAAAGTCATCCCTTAGAAATATTATTAATTCTTGGACAACTTAATCAATTAAATTAATTAAGTCTCTTAACCATAAATTTGGGGACATTATAGTTATAAACTCAACTATGATGGGGCTGCAAAAGGAAACCCATGCCCTGCTAGTATGGGGGGTATAATAAGAGATTCTGAAGGAAAATTTATTGCTGGTTCTGTTGGGGGTATTGGTGAGAAATCTTCTATGATAGTTGAAGCTATGAGTATGCTAGGTGGTATCAAAATAGCTTTATCAATAGGGTTCAAAAATCTTCACGTGGAAGGAGACTCTAAAACTGTAGTTGATGCTATCAAAGATAAAGGTTTTGTTGGATGGTCTTGTGATGATATTATTGTGGATATCTAGAATATCCTCATGAAATTGGAAAGGAAAAAATTCTCTCATATTTATAGAGAAGACAATAAGTTCGCTGACGCCATGGCCAATTTAGGGATATCGTTGGATTTTATGAGATGTTGGAGAGACTACTTTGCTTTTCCAGCAAATGTTAAAGGATTGATCCTTGAAGAGCAAAAAACAGTATACAAAATGGGGAGTGCTTTTGATTTTTTAAAAGTTCTAAATTTATTGCTTACTCTTACCATCATGTTGGGTAAGCTGAGGTGGGATTGGCTATTAAGTATGGCTTGGTATAGGTGGTGGATCTTTTGGGCTATGACTTACCTATACCGTAAGATGAGGTGGAAATGATCTTATGTAAAAGGAAGGAAATGTGCATCTTGAGAACCAAGACACTCTGCCTGCATGAGGCTTCCCCCCTAATTTTAATGAAATCATCACTAGATTGAGTTGGCAGGGAGGGAAAAGGAAACCCATATCTCGAAACCTATGATGAATAATTACAACTTAAATATTGTTTACTAGATCATTATTACCAACTCCCTCTCACGATGTCCTTGAATCATCTTAAGTTATGCTTCTTCAATGACGGGCCTTTGGAAAAGATTGTTGGCGCATGGGAATATGTAATCACATTTATTTAGGGCAATAGAAATGTCACTTCATCTTGCATATCTCGAGAAGGGCCGTGGTATTATTTATTCATCTCGAGTTTTGTCGATTGCTCGCATCCTTTTGGTTACTTCAAATCCTTCAAGCACATTGTTCTCTATTGACATCTTTTCCAAGAAAGACAACTTATTTTGTTTCAAAGAGTGGGTGGCGATAGGGTTTGGATGGAGCTTGGCTATTGTGAGGAAATTCACAGAGATGCCCTTGTTTGGCATATGTGCATTGAGGGAGGCTTGACACCTTTAATGGAAAGCCTCAATGGTCACAATGAGAACTTGTCGATCTAGTTTGCTAACGGCTAGTGTAATCGACAAGTTAAACTTGGGGGAATCTCCTTTTAGGTTAGTGAGGATATTATAGCTAAAGGGACTGGTCCCTCATGCAGTGGTCAAAAACTAAAGAAACACACTAAAGTTCAGGACGCTGACAACATGAACCAATTTTTCAAGGAGAACGAACACTCCACCAAATTGCATGTGGGGTATAACAGGAGTAATCTGTTAGCATCGTGGGACCAGGTTTGTCTTGTGATATTGAAATATGTAACTCTAGAGGGTAGATTTAAATGTTTCTATTATTTCCATATGCCTCTGCTAAACCATTTTAGACATCGCCTGCTTATAATCTTCCCTTTTTTTCCTTCTTTCATCACTTGAACTTTCTGTTAAAGAGGTTGTCAAGCTCTCAGTTAAAAACCTTGAGAAACCCCCAATCTCGCTCCATCAGGGGCTTATTATGAGACTTTACAATTTTCATATTGTGCTCTTCCCTCCAAAGCCTATTCGTGTGACCCTTGTGGAAGAGGAGCTTGATGTTAATCCCCTCATTGAAATCCCCTTGAAACCCCCAATGCTTCCAAACCAAGTACCAAGCGCAAGCTTAATCCTACTGCTAACCAACCCACTCCCAATACCAACCCTAAACCCCTAGCAAAAAAGAAGAAGAGCAAAACTAACCACTTGCAGAGCCAAAAAACAGTGGCGGTGGGGCTTTATGAGTTAAAGAATATTCCTGTTAAAAAGTTTGGCAAACATGTGGTGAAGAAAAACCCAGATAATAAAAAAAAAATAATCACCTTCTTTATTGAAGAAGCTAACTCTGAGGATGAGGAGGGTGAAGATAACATTAATGACACTGGTGATGAGGAAAACATGGCTGTTAACGAGCCTGAAGCTGGTTTTGAGCCTGCTAGTGTGAGAAGATCCAACAAGTTGGCTGGCAAACAAAGGCCAGAGGTTATTATTGATGAAATTTCTAGCACTTCTGAACATGACACCAGACAGGATAACAGTAATGAGAAGATGGAGGATGTTGAAGATAATATCGATGGTCCTAGCCACTTCCCCGAGCTCAATAAAATGATCATGAAGGACTCCACCCCGGCCTCCTTTCCCCCTCATGAGTGTAAAGAGGAAGATAGCCATCTCTGTGAGGAAACTGCTCAAGGTTGCAATGATTTGCTGACTCGGGTCAACATGCTTGAAAGGAAGCTTAATTGTCTCACTTGCTTCACTCTAAAAGTGATCCATCATTCCGCGGTCACTTTGGCTTTAGTGCTCTAGGAGGAGATTAAAAAGCACGACCTTGCTACTGAACCCAACTCCAGTCAGGCCAAGATGGATGTGTTCAAAACCTCATGGAGGAATCAGAAAACATATCCAAGTAGGGGGCTTGGGGGTTACTTCCTGTCTGCTTCCTTTGCCAGTTTTTGTTTCTTTGTTGTTATTTTGCTGTTACTGGTTTGTCTGTTGTTTTTATTTTAATTATGGTTATCTGAACTTCTGCCCTTGTGGCCTTTTGTGTTAAGGGTACAGCACCCTGTAAATGCTGCTTATATAATAAAAAACATGCTACTAATTATTATTAACAACATGGAGCACACTGTTTGCATGTATACTGCAACATATATACTTGGGCTATAACTTTTTGCATTTAAATATCCTCAAATCTTTGCATTATTGGCAGTCAATGCTGGTGATGTTTTATTTTCTCTGTTCAAGCTCCTCCAATTCCAAAACGGTACTGACATTCACTTGTTTAGTATGTAACTGTAAAGACTTGAAAACCTCCTTCGTAGATGCCATTGGTTTTTTTAAACAGGTATCATCATATCAAAGAAGCAGGGTTTCAGTTTATCAGTTTTCAAAAACTTGGTTTTAAAGGTGGCGTTCAGAAGTAGGGACAAGATTTGCTGGAATATACCTAATGCATTATTTAATTAAAGCATCCGTTTAATAACACAGAAAAAATAGGAAACAATGTTGCATCTATTTTTAAAGGAGAGGGCCATAGTATTATTATTTGCAACAGATATGATAGGCAACTTCTTTACATCTCTTTGTAATATTCCAATAGTAAAAATATTAACAAGCATGAGTAGATGTGCTACAATCATGATTAATGAGAGTTGTAATTAACAAATACAAGAAAGTACTGCCTATAACTCTATATAGAAATGATTGTCTATCCTTTTATGAGATTTGATCCTATCAGTGCCAAAAATTGTGACTTGAGTTAACAAAACAGCTTAAAGAATTTGAAAATTTGCACAATACTCCTCCACTTCCATCCTTGACAGCTGCTCAGATATATATATATATATATATACTGGGATTCCACCAAAGTACACATAATAATGACGAGATCAACATTTAAAGGGAATGCTTTCATATTCAACAAGCTGCTTGAATGTGAGAGAAAGGATCACGGTGTAGGTTGGAAATTTTCCTAAATAATAGTTAATGCTTATTCCATCATAAGTGACAGTTTCTTGACTAATAGTTAATTCGGAAGAGCAAATATACTCGCTAAATGAATCTCCAATAGCTTTGAAAGTGACATTGTTCCCAAATTTCTAAAGGTAAACTAGTAAGTGTGCCAGTTGGACTGTAGGTTAAAGAAATGTCAGGCATGATAGACTGCAATATGTGGATGACTTTGACTCATTCAGAAAGAATTAATTTGGATCTACAACTTATAATGGATCCAGGATCCTCCATTGGAGTATTGAATACCCTTCTAGATATTTCAATAGGAGACTAGCTCTTCTTGAAGTGAGCTTTTGTAAGAAGTTGTCCTTCCACTATCTATCTGGGCTGTGCTCTGTTAGTTTATTGTGACAACATTATTTGTGTGCAGTATCGATTATGTAATAAACTATGGTGATTGATTATGGATTATTCTAAATTATGAACAAGGTTAATCATCGAAACCTGCAGATTGGTATCTTAGAAACAGAGTTGTGCAACTGTGGATAGAAAGCCCCCCCGTTGTGCTAATTTTGTTCCTCTTGTCCATTGTAGCAGAGGTAGGGGGAGCATATGAGCGCTAAGCATAGCCTCTATATTTCTGTTAAGATTCCAATGATTCAACTTCCTTTCTCATTCAATCTGACAGAAGATCAAAAGCCCCATAAACATGACATTAATGCTCTCTGCTTGTGCTGTCAAATGCAGCTTGCCACCACCTAAAGAAAAATGGTAACTTCTAGGAACTAACATTAATTCATGAAATTCTTTAAATGAGCAGAACTCCCAGATGCACATTAAGCATATTGATGAAGGCAACTGATATTCATCATGTGGGTTGGGCCTGCATATGACCTAAGGAACATAACCACAAGAATGTGAAACAACCAAAGAATGCAATCAAATGGAATGATCTTTCCTGTATGATTTTCTTTTACAATAAAAATGCAATCTTTGGTAATAGATCTGTTTTCCTTTGCAGTCCCCAGTGGAGTCATCAAGCTATATTGTGACTCCTGAGCTTGCCACCTAATATTCATGTTCTCTTGGATTTACGCTTGAGAACACTTGCGATGGCCCCTGAAATATTTAATCTCAATTCTATGTTCTGTGTGCTTAAGCTTTTGCTGTTGAAGTCCCAATGTTTCTGAGATTAGCACCTGCTTCAAATCTCTTTCTTCTCTTTCCTCTAAAGTGTTACACTCAATTGTATGAAGTTCCTCCTAAGCTCCATTTGAGTTCAGTTTGGTTTTGATCTAACTATTTCACTTTTTTCCTCTCTGGTTTTAGGGTTTTATTTCTTGGATGTTGCAACAGTTCTACTTCAACTGCTTTCTAGTCTGAGTGGAATACCATTCTTCTGTAACTCTCTGCTTTTTAAGAAGAGTTTGCTTAGGGACTTGGTATCCTTATTTATGTTTTTCGTGTGTTATTTTCTTGTTCAACTTCCTGCAATATTTGTTGAGGGCTTGTTACATTGAGCTTGGTCATTTTGTCAGTCTATGCACTTGAATTATTGATATTTATAAGTATAGTTCTCTGTTCCTTTATCACTTTCTTCTCCCTCTTTGGCATGCATCCGTCTGATATGATACATTTTTGGGTATTGTTTCCTAGTCTTATTTAGATGCTACTTGGTTCTGCCTAATTTCCTGCCAGATTCTTCTGTTCAAAGCAATTTGTGCATTAAAGTGGGAAGTTGTCCTGATCTTATGGTTGGTTTCAACTTCAAGTGTGGTCCAGGCTATACAATTTGATTGAAACAATAAGATTCCTTTTTTGATTTGTAGATCTACAAAAATGGATTGAAGCTGACTCACACATGTATAATCCAGGCCACTGGAAGATGTGGATTACCAATTTTGTTTGTATGTCTCAAGGGCCATTGACCTTGGGTTTTAGGAGAGCAACATAGTAGGTAATTGCCTTGAGGACATCATTAGAGTTTGTAGCCCATGATTTTGATGTTGTCTAGAACCTTATTTTTAGTTCTTTTCTCTAAGCTTTGTTGAAAGTTCTTTTTGGCAAGGGGGCTTCCTCAAACAGTTGTTTTTATCCTATAGCTTTCACACAAATTGACTTGTGTATGGTCTCCACTGCAAAAGAAAATTTTGATTTATTTCTACCCTGTTTTATTTTTAGGTGCTTAAGTTTTTGTTGTTTCTTTTGTTCTTTAGTTAGCTGTTTTAACTTGCTTAAACCTACATTGATGTATAAAATTCAATATTTTGTTGCTAGTCCACTATATATATATATATATATATATATAAACTGCTTTAGGATTGTAGACTTAACTAACTTGTTAAAACAAAGGAAGATTCATATAGACTTAAGTTATATCATCTAATTTTTCATATAGTTCACTTCAAAAATAATATCTTAAAATTTGAAAATATTACAATGAAACGACCATTTGGTAGAAAAATGGGGATCTTATCAATATCTTGAAATTGCTGATGGAGGGATCATAATTACATGGATATGGAAATAAGGTGTAGTGATTTTTTACTACAAGTGACAAATTCATTTTGCCTTGTTCATAATTGAAGAATAATGCTTTGCGGCATTGGTAGATTGCCCTATTTCTGAATTTTGAGGTTTTGATGAATTCTATATGGCTTGGCAAATGTTCTAAGTGTCAACACACAAGCAGTGTTAGATGTGTTGAGTATGATGAAGATGTAATGGCTCGTAGGACTTTTCGATATTGCAAATGGAGATTTAGTCATGAAGGCCTACCATTGGTCAACATTAGTTGTAGGCTTCCTTTTGATTGGTGCAACAATAGAATATATGTTGGTGGGCCACACTCATCCTAACAATTTTGGTTGGTTAGTTATGTTATAACTAATGCTAGGTGACGTACTCTTGAGAGTTCCTAAAAGGCAAAGATAATCTTTATTCAAGATAGTAGATGTGATCTACTTTGCGACGACAAGTTCATCTAATGGCTTGTAGGAAACATGACCATTCCATTGTAGATCTCCTTGGTGATGCTCCATGGTAGCAATTTCACATTCGTAGCTCTTTTGTGACATCCACAAGTTGTCTAACAAGTCTAGAGTATTAATGATATCAAGTTTCCACAATCCATATTGTTGATTAAAATTGATGTTTTTGGATTTGATTGTGTTTGAGTTTTTGCATCAATGTTTCAGATCACACTCTGTGATCCATCATTTCTTCTCTTCCAGTTCTCTTCTATCTTGATGATAAATCACAAGGTGTAATCCAAAACCTTGATGCAAAAAGTCAAACAAAATTGATCCAAAAACGTCAATTTTAATCAACTCTACTAGTATAGGCGGTGGTTTGTCACATCTCAAATTCAAATTCCATCGCATCTATCAATTTAGCATTAAAGGTCAACCAACTTCTTGTTAGGAATATTACATCATTAGGTGTCTTAAATATGATTTATTAGTTTGTTTAGGTTTGTTTCATAGTTGTCAGGAAACTCCATTTTGGGAATATAGACAACGTACCAGTCCCCATACCCAAAATTTCTGATGAATCATTTACATATAAAATAGCTGTCTCCTTATTCATTTAACTCACGTACCCTAATTTGATTGGCGTCCCCGTCCCCGTACCTTGTGTCTCCCGGCAACTATGGTTTGTTTAGAGTTTTCTTATTTCCATGAATATTTGTTATAGGTTGGATATACTTGTAATTATTTGTTTTAAATAAGGGAGTTGTTTTAGGAAGTTTCCCATAATATAGGATATGAAAATCTTGTAAATATGTAATATCTTATTGAATAAAACAAAGGAGAATTAAAGTGTATTGTTTTGTATATAATCTTTTCACCTTCTATGAACTCTCCCCAAATTGCTAATATGGAATTAGAGCATGTAAAATCTTTGGATTGTAAGTTGTGAAATCTTTCTATACAAAAAAGTTGTTGCAAAAATGCTTTCTCTCCGGTCTTCCATTTTGATCAAGTTTTGCAAAGAGATTTATGGTTCAAAGAAAATGAAGAGTGCTAGGTTCAAGGGGCCAAGGTTACCTTTGTTTTGCAACACTTGTGTAACATAGATAACAAATAAACTTAAAGATATCATAGGTGTTTGATTTGTTGATATTGGGGCCATTGCAATCCTTACGTTGGTAGTGAAGGTCAAGTGATTGATCACATAGGTAGAGGAATTGCTATTGTCAAATATGTTTCACAAGTAATGGTTCTCTTTGTCCTTGTCAAAGATCCTATGGCATTTCAGGACAAAGGGCAAGTTTATTTTCTTCAAGATCTTCATCTTGTGAATTATTAGACCCTTGATGTTTTGGTCGTGGTTGGCGTGGATGAGCTTCAGAGCACACCCTATTGAAGTTTTCTTGTGCCACGCCTTGTAAACATTTCTATTGCTCACCATTGTCACTAGCCACTCCAAATTGGAAAGCTCTTCCATATATTTTCTCCAAATACCTGATGTATTGTTTAGATGAGTTGGGGAAGGATCAAATATGTTAGGCTTTTGATCCATCATTTGTGAATATGATACTTGCTCAAGCTTGTTGAATTTTGCACTAGTTTTTTTGATAGAATATTCAAATTTTCTATTACCAAGAGATATGTATAGGGCAACAAAGCTTGTACCTAAGGATAACTAGAATGTTCATAAAGAATTATGAGAGTCAAGAATGTCAACCTCTCATATGTGGTTTTTAAGTTCCAAACAAATGCTCTAAAGAGTTTCTTTATGTGGCCTCCTAATGGCATTCTTGCTCCGAAAGAGTCCATACTTGAATTTGTTGTAAAGTTTGTGAAGCAACCAAATTATCCAAAGGAAAAGAAGACTACAAGTTAACTTGCAGGCTACATAGAAAGCGTGTTGTAATAGTTGGATTTGGATGCATTAGTTCAACTATAGCTAAGAGGGCAAAAGCTTTTCGTTGCAACATTTCATACTACTCAAGGTCTATAAAACCTGATGTATCTTTCATGAACCATTGAAATGTTATAGACCTTGCAACTACTAGTGATATTCTTGTTGTGGCATGCTCTTTAACAAAAGATACTCACCACATCATCAATAAGTTTGTTCTTGATGCACTAAGAATGAAAGACACACTTACAAATATAGGTTGAGGCTTCCTTGTAGATGAGAAGGAATTTGTGAAGGCTCTAGTGGAAGGTTGGATTTGAGATGCTAGCCTCGATGTTTTTGAGAATGAATCACATGTTCCAAAAGAACTATATAGCTTAGAAAATGTGGTTTTGGTGCCATATGTGGGTAGTGCAACCTAGGAAACAAGGACACCAATGGTAGATCTTGTTGTTGGGGAATTTGGAGGCACACTTCTTGAAAAAACCTTTGCTCACTCTTGTGCTCTTGTGAATCGAGTAATTGGAGTGAAAATAAGTGGTAACACAAACTTCATTGCAGTAGTGTAGTTGTTTGGTTTTGTCTTGATGGAAATTTCTCTTTTATGGGATTTGTCCCTTCATCAAGTGTCCATGGTTTCTTTAATCTTCTTCTATTAGGGTAGGATTATTTATTCATTTTATGGAATCAATTTTTCATATAAAAGTATTTGGAATGCATGACTGGTGGTACCCAAAACTCCATTGGTTTGTAGAAGAGACATTCACACAAGAGGGAATTCTCAAACTAAACCTAAAATCCAAATTTGTTAAGCAACAAATCAATTGGAGGATGGAGGCATAGCAGGTTGGAGGACATTCAACGACCTCTCATTAGTCACTAGTGATGGTTTTGTGAAATTGTTTGTGACAAAAATACTTGTGCCAAAATGACTAAAGCCAAGATCAATTTCTTGGTGGCAATCGTAATTATCTCATATTGTTTGTGATAAAGGTGGCAATGATATATAAGGATGGTTACATATGCAACAATGAGGACATAGTACTCAAATTTGCTATGTTGTGATTGGATGTGTATGTCCCCAATCACATTTGTTGAGTAATAGTGATTCTATGTGTTTGTCCCCAATCATAAAAGTTGGTAATTATAATTGGATGTGTTTGTCCACAATCAAAAATTGTTGTGAGAAAAAGTGTGTCCCTATTCATAACTTTGATATTAGATATATGTTTTGTCCCTATCCAAACTTCTTGTATGACCTAGATAGATGTGTTAGTTTCTATCATTGGTTCCATGGGAAGAAGTTTTTATCCCTATCGTTGGATAAAAGTCTAGTATGGTCATTCCTATTAAAGAAGCCTAGTGAGGCTAATTCCTCTATTGCTTGTCATGAGTAGATGTGTATGCCCCTTCTCATACCTTATGTTGTTAATGAACTATTGAATGCGTTCATCTAGTATTGTTAAGTCCATCTATCCCCATTTGGAGAATGATGTAATATGGGGGTGTTAGGAATATTACATTATTAGGTGTCTTGGTTATGGTTTATTACTTTGTTTAGGTTTATTTAGCATTTGCTTATTTCCATGAATATTTGTTATAGTTTGGTTTACCCATAATTATTTGTTTTCCCAAATAAGGGAGTTGTTTTAAGAAGTTTCCTACAATATAGGGTATGCAAATAGTATAAATATATAATATCTTATTGAACAAATTAAAGAAGAATTACGTGTATTATTTTGTGTATAATCTTTTTCACCTTCTATGAACTCTCCCCACATTGCTAATACTTTTGTCCTATGTGACACACAACAAACGAGTTCACCTACCCAAATCTACAGTGTAATACTATGCAACATACTTCATTGATCAGATATATTTAGCCTACATAGTAGATTGCAATCACTAGCAATAGAATTCAAAGCATTAAATTCACAATGTTGCCACACTTTTCTTGGTTGATTTGTAATTTCAAAAAATTTGTTTTGGGGGGAAAACTTCATTGTGGTTTGGGAATTCTAGCTATAAATAGCGACACATGTGCATCATATTAGTTTAAATGTTTTTGAGCCTGATACATAGGCTAAGTCTCAAGTTAGTTATGTTGCTAAACTTTTGAGATTGATGCATGCTCATAATTTTGACCTTCTCATAGTTGTATAGGGGATCCTCTATGCATGTTTCTAAGGTTGATGCAATGTATGTACTAGTCAATTGATCTTATGAGCATTAATATAAGAAGCTTGCTATTCTAGAAAAAAATGATGCTTGTCTATGTTTATGAATTGATCATTATGTTCCTTATTCATTCTTCTATTTATGATTATTTCGTGTACTACAAAGCTCTACTCTATTTGTGAGGACATATCTATCTAATTCAAGCCTTTATTTGTGTTTCTTGTTTCCCACAAACTCTCTCCCTTTTCACCTCCACACAACTTTAGGGTAAGGATAGATAAGGAGTTGACATTTCAATTCCAAAGACTAACTTGTAGGAGTTGTCCCACGCCTACAAGGCTTTCCATGTTGTTGTTCTTGTGTGGGGTGTTGGTTCTAAATAAGACCTTTAGACCTCTCAATAGTTTTTGGCACGCTTGGTGGGACTCAAACAAATTCACGGTCAAGTTTAAGTCAATTCTTGGCCACTAAAATGTTATTTTTTTTGTTTAGAAAAAGGCTTAGGCTGCAATATATTTATTAATAGATTTTAAAAAGATACAGAAAGCCAGAATTATAGTACTAGCAATATCTAGAGATGAATATTGATGTTACAATATCTTGAGATAGCAAAATTGATACCAAAACCTTGCCAACCAAGGACTATCTTAGAGATACCAACAACCGTGATATGTATATATTAGAGGGTTTCATAAGTGTATACTAGAGGATATCATGTGTTGGTCAACAGTTATAGAAAAAGATAAACATATCATGTATAATATATTTTTGCATCTGATATTTTTTCCCTTACATACTAGCATTAATGTATCAAAATATATAACAAACCATATTATGCTTAATCATTTTGGCAAAGGTTAACAGATGTTTCACCACGGTTTTCTTCTTGAGCCAAACTATTTTCACCTTGCTCATCATGCAACTTGGCCTTTTTTGTGCCCAACCACTGATTCTTGCCACTTCCACAGACTTGGAGCCATGTCTAATTGGATGAGACAACAAAAAGGAGATTGCAAAAAACTTGTCTTTAATGCTTGTTACCATCTGGTTGCCCAATGCATGTGAGTGAACATCTAAAGCTCTATATAACTCCCAAGGATCATCCTTGCGTAGCCCTATCACAAAGGCATCATAAACATTTGCTACAGGCCTAGTGTGCTTCAGGTCCCATCTAGGAAATATACCTACAATGTACCCATTTTCGTACCCAAGATTGTATGATTGAACACACTTGAGTAGCTCTCCTCGCTTGAGAAAATTGGGCTGAACTTGATCTTTAAATATGACCTCTAACAACTCATATGATTGAAGTGCGTCCATACAATTAGACTAAAAGACTGAAAGAAGCTGTGAGGGAAATAGCAATTTAGGGGCCTTAGGTTTCAGGATTCCTTCCCCAATTATAGTTTTGATACTGTCGACCAAACTAGGGCATGACAATTTAAAACCTGTGATAAGCCATCATCATCTATGTTGTCTGCAAATGGAAATTCCCCTTCACGAGGATTGACTTCTACTTTGAAATTCTTAACAAAGTGATCCATAACCCACAGGAGAAAATCAGTATCAACTTTGAAACCCTAAATATTATCGGACACCAATTAACTAGGAACAAAGAGAAGTAGTGTTGAAGAACCAAAGAGAAAATGCAACCACAACCAACCGAGAGAAAGAGAATTTCCAATACCCACAAAAGACACTGAAAGTAACAACGCAAAGGCAAAGAAACTCTTATTTGTAAGGGAGAAAAACACCACCAAATATGATGCACTAAAATTCCAGAATAGAACCCCATAATTTAGACGTAGCACCACGAACGGATGAGAAGTGCACTAGAATGCCACAACTGTAAACCAATATACCTCTGCTAATAGACAATAACCACAAACAACTTTTGAACAAAAGCAATGCCGCTGTCATTGGGAAAGTGGAGGAATATATAACCAAAGCATGGTACGACAATGATGCCTTCGCATCATTGAAAGAAAGGTAATAAACACCCACAACACACAAGCGATGAGAGATTTGTAAACCACGAAAAAAAATGATATTGCATTAGCTTGTGTGAAAAATAAGAGGTGGTCTCAAGCATTATTACTCTGGCATTGGAGGAATGAACATTAATGATAGCAAGAGAACCAAGTGCTGATCCAGGACAAGTGTAATCAGAAGAGGTGGCTTATGCACATGCGAATGCCATATAAACGAGCATAGGAAATCTCATGATGGAATATTTGAATGAGAAAGCTAGCTGGTGAGCAAACATAGTGGAAGGCAAGTTTTGAACATGTGTCATTTGACAGTGTGTTATTGAAATGCTTTATTTAACTGATTTGACCCATGTGAGTGAGTAAGAGCTGCCAACTTGGACGGAGCTGAATCAGATGGGTGACACGAACCACCGGGATGGGTGACACGAAACACCGATCAACCAAAGAGAATGACACTTTGTAAAAATTGTAAGCCACTACAAAAAAATAACAACTAGTTAGCATAAAAACTGAAAGCACAACCATCCTGAGATGACTTATTCTTTCTTTTCTTTGGTAATGAGTTGCTTCAGAGGTAGAGGAAGATTATCTTCATCCGACTTATATACTAATTCAACTTGGAGTTGAACATAAGCCATATCTGCAAGAAGATCTACAAGTTGATTTGCTTCTCTGTACACATGATTTAGCTGATAAGACTTGAAAGAGTTTAGAAGCTTCCACACTTGATTCATGACTTAACTGATTTTCCAACTACATGCCCACTTTTCTCTGCAAGCATTGATAATTAATGAAGAACCCCTCCAATCAACAAAGATTTAATATTCAAATCTACTACCATTTGCAAACCATACAACAGAGCTTGGACCTCTGCTTGATTGTTAGTACCAAAAGGTAATCTTATAGACTTTTCCCCAATCAGATTGCCATTGTGATCTTATAAAACATCACCTGCACCCTGAAACACCTGGATTCCCTTTGGATGAACCATCAAAATTTAATTTTAGAAGACCAATGCGGGGAGGGATCCATGCCATTGTCTTTCAATCAATCTTTATACTACCCCCCAAATGTTGACTTCCTTTGAAAGTAATTACTAGTTTTGTCCACACTTTAAGCTTCTTTGTATCCCAATCAGTAAAGATCGAGCCAACATGTTTTGATTTAGAAACATAAGAGTTTTCCACTTCACAAATTGAATTCTCTAAAACCATGAGAACAATTTCAATAGAAGAAATTTCTTTTCTAAAGATATGTTTGTTTCTTTCCCACCATACACACCATACCAATGTAGAGGGAATTATTCTCCAAATGTAAGCAAAAAGAGAAGATTTGTGAAGGACTGGCCAACTAGCAAACATATCCCACAAGGTTCTAAAACTCGGTGAGGACCATTGTAGCTTTGTTTTGACAAAATCCTAGCATGAAGAGGAAAAGGAACAATGTAGGAACAAATGATCCATAGTTTCTAGGCTTGAGTTGCATAATACACAATTAAAAGTTTTTGGTGCTATATCCAGTTTAACTAACCTTTCACTAGTTAGCACTCTGTGCTTTAGAGCGAGCCAAGAGAAACAACCAGCTTTCGGTAAGACCACAAGGTTCCAACAAAATGAAAGTGCTCTTTGAGAAGGACCTTGAGCTTGGGAACTCATTGTAGCTTTGTAACCCAATTTTACAGAATATTGCCCTATTTTTGATGGAGCCCAGATAAGCTTATCTAAAGCTTGACTGAAAAAAACAGTTCTAGCATTTAGAGTTTTCTGCAACTCCTGTAGAAGTTCTTGTGAGATGAATGAAGAGTGCAACTGTTTCCATGTTACTTGACCCATTTTAGCATTAACTAACTGAAAGTAATCCTTAACTTTACATCCTAAACTCTGAGAAAAATGACCACGAGCCGCTTGAAAGACATGAAGTGATTGTAGGGAGGGGAAGCCATTCCACGAATCTTCCCAAAAGTTTGCACTCTCACCATTATGTATCTCCCAAGTGAGGTATGACAAAATTAAACTTCTGCAACTTAACAAAAAATTCCACATAACTGATCCAGAAGAAGGATTTGAAATTGTGAAAATCCGAGCTGGGGAATTAGAGTCTAGATATTTAGCTTGCATTAGTTTACACCATTTTGCACCAAGTTTAGCATACATATGCCAAACTAGCTTTTCTCCCAATGAACCATTTCTAGTGGATAAACTATGCACCCCTGCACCACCTTTTAATTTATCCGAACAAATGTTTTGTAATGAAACCAAAGGTATTTTCCTTCTACCATCCATGATACCCTTCCAAAGGAATGACCTTATTAGCTTCTCAATTCAGAGATAACTGCCTGAGGAGCCCTGAGAGCAACCATATAATAATTAGGAATGGCTGAGAGTACAACTTTAATCATTAGAATTCTTCTTGATAAAGATAACCACCTCCCTTTCTAGCTTGCAATCCTTTATTGGATGCTTTGAATAACTTTATCCCAGTAAGATACACAGTTAGCCCCTGTGAAGAAAGGTATCCCCAAATATTTACAAGGGAGTTCTACAATCTGAAAATCCAGTTCTTGCACTATCGTGTCCTTGATAACTGACCCTGTGTTAAAGATGTAAATTTTGGATTTCCTTGCGTTTATTTTTTAATTTGATGCTAACATGTATTTATCCAAAATTTCCTTGATTTTTTTAGCTTTTGTTAGTGAAGCTACCCCAAAAATAATAGTATCATCTGCAAACAAAGAGTGAGTGATTGATATACCAGTACTAGGTAAACTAACACCTTTCCAGGACCCTTCTGATTGAGCTTTAGATACTACCCTACTCAAGGCCTCAGCCAAGATGATGAATAGAAAAGGTGAAAGAGGGTCACCTTGTCTAACACCTTGAGTTGAAGCAAAGAAACCAGTAGGCGAGCCATTAATTAGGACTGAGAACTTTTCCCCCGATACACAAGAGTAAACCCATTTGCACCATTTTGCATAAAAACCCAATTTACGAAGAATGTCCATGAGAAAATTCCAATCAACTCTATCATACGCCTTCATCATATCCAATTTAATGATTAAGGTAGGGATAAAATGAGATGAAATTGAATGAAGGACCTCGTGAGCCACTAAAGCACCTTCTGTAGTTTCCCTCCTTGGTACAAAGCCGTCCTGTTCCTCGAAAACAATTCTTGGGATAATATGTTGTAGTCTCAAGTAAATAGCCTTAGTAAAAATCTTATAGACAGTATTACATAATGAAATTGGTCTGAAATCAACAAAGGAAATTGGGGACTGCATCTTTGGAATGAGGGCAACATGAGTGACATTGAATTGATTCAACATTGAGCCTGAATAACGAGATTCTTCCAAAGCTTTTAACTAGTCAAAACATATGAAATCCCAACACTTTTGAAAGAAAACTGCAGTGAAATCATCAGGGCCTGGGGCTTTATTGGGAGGCATTGAGAAAACCATCGTTTTCAGCTCAACTAAGGTGAATGGCTTCAATAGATTAGAGTTATTTGCTTGGGTTATCAGAGAAGGAATAGATTCTATCAGCTCTTGCTTGGCATGTAGAGAATGTGGTGATGTGACAAGAGGTGCAGACAAAAGATCTGAAAAGAACTTGACAACTTTATTTTGAATATCCGACTCTTTTGTCAAATGGACACCTGAGACACTGTCCATTATTGAAAAGATCACACTCTTTGCCTTCTTTATTTGTGTTGATCTATGGAAGAACTTTGTGTTTTGATCTCCCTCTTTTAGCCATAGTTCTTTGGATTTTTGTCTCCAATATATTTCCTCCCTAGCCGATAATTCCTCCCATTCTGCCTATAACAACTTTTGCTCCTCATAAGATTGTGGATCCAGCCCATTAGTGATGATATGAGAATTAATAGCTTCTAGTTTTTTGAATACAACTTCCTTTTGGTGAAAAACATTTTTGAAAACAGTGATATTCCAATGCTTAACTTGGGATTTGAGAAATTTTAATTTTTGAGAAAATTTAAACATAAGAGTGCCATCAACTTTGAGAGCTTGATGCCACCAATCATGCAACAAGTTCAAGAAGTCTAGATGTCTGAACCACATTACTTCAAATTTGAAAGGTGTTTTAGAGCATGATTTTTGCTTATTCCCTTGAATAGATAGACTCATAGGAAAATGATCTGAATTAGACCAAGGCAGAATTTGTGACTTTAAATCATATTTATCTGAAACCCAATGTGCAGAAGCTAGAAAATGATCCGGACGAACTGCAATTTGAAGGTAGTCTTGATGTTTGTTTGTCCAAGTAAAGCTACCATTATCTGGTAGGAAGTCAAGAAGAGCATTATTCTAAATGAAAGACTTAAAGTCTTCCATAGTTCTAGGAGGCAGAATTATACCTCCCTTTTTCTCATTTGGTGATATGACTACATTGAAGTCCCCTGCTACAACAACCTTGAGTGGTTTCGATGACTCCAAGAAGGATTCAATCTCATCACATACTTTTTTCTTCCCCATTGTAGAGTTTGGTGCATAAACATTTATAACAAAAAGGACAATTCAAAATGAGAAACCTTCAAAGCTTGCCAATGTTGATGAGTTGCAATGGCTTGTAATGATATTGAAGTAGACTTCCATAAAGTGAGAAGACCTCCGGATGCCCCAACTGCAACTGAATGACAAGATTTCCAATTTGACCATTTGGCAATAACTAAATCAAATGTTTCATTAGATAGCTTTGTTTCTTGCAACATAACTATATCAGCCCTACAAGCATCAATTTGATGCTTGATACGAGCCCTTTTGTTAGGAGCATTGATGCCCTTGACATTCTAGGATAATATTTTCATCTTGATTCCAGAGAGCAAACGACTCTCAATCTTTTTTTAATATTACCATCCAAAATAGATTGTTTACCAACAACAATTTCTTCCTAAATCTTTACTGAATGGGGCTCCCTACCACATTTGCTTGGGGATTTCTGTGGGATTGTTGAAGGGGTTTGAGATATTGATAAAACTGTAGTGAAATTAAAGTCCTCTCCTCGCCCATTTGAATAGTGGGCTTGAACAAGCCCTGAAGACTACTAAACTTTGAGTAAACTCATTTACAAACTGAGTTGGAAGTTCTTGGGATGTTGAATGATCAATAAAATCTGAAGGTACTTTGAGATGATCTTCTGCCTCTACTTTTCCTGCAATTTCTTCTATTAGAGATGAACCCACCATGGCAGTTAAATGGTCTACCAATCCTTCACGGTCCCCGTTTGTCAGTAGGGATTGGACATCAAAAAAGTCTGATGATACTTGGGCTACACTTCGCAAAGAAGATGGCAAGGTTAACTCCTGTTTATTATCTTTTAATAAAAGTCCCTGCATGGTGGGTAGAAATGCACCCTAGGTCAAGGCAGAAGAAATTGATTTCACTTGAAGCTTTGACACTTTTATGGATGGAGCATAGGAATGCAGATAGAGGCTTGTTATCATAAAGGTGGCCTGGGGCCAAAGAGCAGGAATGGCCACTAAAATGTTGTTATCACTTGACAATTCTATTTTTATGAACCTAGAATGTGTGACACCTAAAATCGCCATAAGATTTGCAATAAGAGCCAACCCACATATCCTAGTGCAACCCTCATGCTTATATCGATAGTAAAAACTTGAATTATACTATAATCACAATCTTAAGCTCAACAAATCAATCTTTTCATGTTTTCCTTACAACAAATGTTGAGATTCTTTCCTAAATGGAACATCAGATGCCCACTAATACCTCATACTATATAGGGATCCATATAGATGTTTTTGATAAGATACGAAACATTTACAGGGTGTTGTACCCTTAACACAGAGAGCCCAGAGGGCCAAAGGAAAAACAAACAGAGACAGCTGATTGACAGCTGTAGAACAACAAACAAAGTTTAGACAAACCCAGAAGAGGGGACCAAACTGACTCCTTGAATCTGAGGCCGTGCAAAGGCAATGGATTTGGGGAGTTCCTTTTTCTTCCTCAGCACAACCGACCAGGAAGGCTCCAAAGTGAAACCCACTGAGCGAGGCGAGGAGAGTGGATCCACAACAACCACCCTGAACAAGGAGCCATCACACAACGAGGGAGATGACAAAGAAGAAGAGGAGACAAGAGCAACCAAAGGACCAATGACATCGAATGGGGCAGGAAGCGATGATACAGTGACAACAAAAGGTTCCACAAAAGGGCTGGTCGATAGAGGAGCCTGGATAGGCTCCGACACCAAGGGGGTAGACAAAGGAGGATCACCCACCTTAGAGGAACATTTGAAGAGGGATCAATCGTGAGATGGTCCGAGAGAGCATTCTTCCACCAAGTAACAACACCCTTGCGGCGAGCAAGAGGGAAGCCAGAGGCGAGGTGACCAAATGAGAAACAACGCTTGCACCGAAAAGGGAGCCCCTCATAGTCTATGAGCTACTTCCAAGGTTTGTCCTCCATTAAAACCACATCACCATGGAGGGGTTTGGAGATGTCCAAATCGATTAAAATATGAGCCACCGTAGTATGCCCAAGATCCCGAGTCGTTGAATCCACCTTTAAAAAGCTGCCAATGGCATTGCCAATAGCTTCAAAGCAAGAATCCTCCCAAAAGTGGAGTGGGAGATTTGACAACCGAACCCAAACAGGTCTAATGTTCAAAGGCTTTGTAAGAAGATTGAAAGAGCGAGACCAAGGCCAAATGAACAACAAATGATCACCCCACATCCACACCCTGTCCAACACTCTGTCACAATCCTCTGAGGAAGAAAAAGAAACAGAGAAAAAACCCCTAGCACTAGGGTAGAGCTCAATCTCACCGGACACAATAGGCTTCCAGGAAGCAAAAACCCATTTGTGGAGATTAGGAAGGGAGGGCCACAAGCTGTTAAACCTGCAGACCACACCCTGCCACATATAATACTCCTCGTTCTCAATAACCTCAGGGCCATAGACCACAACAGGAGAGGCCCTGGCACAAGGCAAAGGATAAACCCTAGTCGAAGCCGTAGCAGGCATAGATCACACATAGTCCTTTGAAACTGCATCAGTAAATGACTTTTGTTTACCACCAGTAGTAGGACCACCGACAATAATAGGCGGCACCTTAGAGAGAAGATGGGAAGAAACGCAACCAACACCCCCCAAGGGAGAAGCACCAAAACCCCCCAAACAAGCAGGGGGAGCCCCTGCCTCCAGATCACCATCCCGAACACCAGGTAGTTGCACACCAAACACCCTGGCCTGAAGGACCCTGCCCGACCCTAGAGCAACATCCACGAAAGACATAGAGGGCCCAAGCCCATATGACGCCACACCCACCTCAGTGTCCATAGCAATCTTTGCATCGATAGTGAACGCAGAAAGTCGTTGAACGGCTCACAACCCCTTCTCGCTCGCAGATATTTCAAAATTTTTAAAAATAAAGATATTAAGGTTTGGGCCTTGGTTGTTGGCACTACAGGAAAGAAGCCCCACAAGTTCACCAAGGAGCTGCTCGTTAACACTAGGGTAAGAAAACTCCATTGTTAACGCGGTAGAGAGCGATCCTGCGAGGTTTGAACCTTGGCTGTTGGCTCTACAGGGATCCATATAGATGTTTCCTTGTGTTCTCTTTCACATTTCAAAGCCAAAGATCTAACCACTCCTATTGAACACTTGCATGAGATTGTAAAACATTGGACAATTTAGAACATGGAGAATAAAGCACCTTGCACTTATATTGATAGCCACATCATTGAAGGGAAGAACTCTTGACCAATACGGGTCCTTGACTCCTTTGTCAATAGTTGATTGAGACTAGTTGGGACATGTTAGAAGTAAGTAAAATCACATGAAGTGAGGTAAGTAAAATCAAATTAAAGCCATTCTATTTGACACTAGTTTTTGCATGGTGGACTTTAGTTCAAGTACCTCCATCATGCGTAGGAAGGTTAGAGATGCTTTAAGTTTATTCTATGAACCTACCACAAAGGGAGTCTTGCAATTAGATGTTAGTCTAGTTCATGTTGTTGGAATGGTGAAGAACCTACTTCTATCCCTCAATTCCTAGCCCAATGTTGAGGTGTTGTAAGATATATATTAGTGATTGGGGTTCCCACAACATTCAACATATGCTTATGTAGGGATTTTACAACCAAAATAGGGGGCTACCTATCACTTGATATTATAACCATATGTTCCTAACTACTAGGTATAGAACAAACATTAAAATTTCCTTTGAGCCCCTCAATATGCACCATATTGAATTTAAACCAGTAGTTCATAGAGAGTTGGGGCATTCATTTGTCATAGAGAATGAGCTATCTTCTCCAGAGTTTTGTGACGAGATTCATACCACCAACCAAATTCCAAATAGAGAACATGATACATGTTAGTCATCAACAAATCAAGAGGAGGAAAATCTTCACCAACTTTTTAAGAAAATTGGTTTGGGAACATACAATATCGGTAGTGTCCCTCCAGTTGCGATATTCTGTTTTAGTTTGATTCAGTTTGTTAGGTAGATGCTTTAGTTGATTATGATACTATGTTCATTTTTATATATGACTAACATATGTTGTTTTTATACTTCGTGGATGATACATTTGACATCCTGATTATCTGGTTGTGTTTGTGTGATGATATTGTGATAGACATGTACGTGATATGGATTATGTTGCTTATGAGTTTTTATGTGGTTATCATGTTGAAATGGTTGTTTATGATATATGTTGCTCGTCAGTTTCGGTGAAGAAGACAGTGTAGTGTTACTCATTCGTGAGTACCTTGCTACGCTATGATTCTTCTTCACAGTGTGTTTTTTGATATAAGTTTATATGTTTAACAGTCATGTTTCATGCAGATACAGGTACCGGGTATCGGCTCCACCTGGTTGTTAGGTCTGAGCGTACCCTAATCCAATGAAATTATGTTGATCTGGAGGTAGTGACGGGTCTTTATTGAACCATCGTTCTTCATTGAACGAGTACCTATTTGTTACCCTTCCTTGTTGTCTAGTTCGTTTCCGTTGTGTCATGCTTGTCTGTATTGTTTTGTTTGGGAATTCATTATTGTAGTTAAATGATTAATTGTTTAAATGTTTATGTTTATGTTTATATTTATTGTTAAATTTATTAATTTAAATTAAATAAGTTATTTACTTTTAAAGTGAAAGTTAATTTTGCAAAAGTATTTAATTAAATATCAATTGTTGATTTACTTGTGCAAACAAGATTTAAGTGGAAATAGATATTTTAAGAGAAGATGTTTTCAACATGTTATGAATTTTGGATTTGGAGTTGAAAATGTGATTTGATGTTAAAAGGGTAAGTTAGAACTGATTGATCAATTTTGAATGCATAATGGTCTATCAGTTAAGTTTTATGATTGGGAGTTAATTAAATGCATTTAAAAGTTTTGGGGGTTGCAAGTTTTCATTCACGACAATATTCTGGAAGAATTTTCACGACAACAGTTTTTAGAATATTTCTGCACAATAGTTGTTTTGGAAAAACTTTTATTTTAGATTCTGTTTGCAAGCATTATATTGGGTTGGATTGTCTTGTATTTCTTTGTCAAGATCTGGTGAATTTAAGTAGAATTGTCAGAAGCATCAGAATTTGTTTGTAGCCAGCCACCAAGCTTTAAACATGTTTTCTTCTTTGGTTTTAAATTCTTGTGTTTAATTCTGAAAACATAATGTTGAATTTTGTTGCTCTGTAAAGGAATTATTTTGTTGAACCTGAACAAATAATAAAGAAACAAATTAGAGGAGTATTTGAATTTTAAATTAAAAAAAAAAACGTAACCTGTAGATGTACAGTCCCAAATTTGAAATCTATATTTTTTTAATTTGGCTATAGCTAGTTAGTGAATAATATGTTGGATCTGGAGAATTTCCTTATTATTCCTTGTCACCGTGTTGAAATTTTCACACCAACCGCGCACCCTCATATTCTACTGTTTCTGCAACTAAAAGAAATATAAATGAAGATTATAATATTAAGTTTATTTCTTTTGGAAATGATGTTGCAACTGTAAGCGTCGCTCATCATTTATTTGACAATCTTTTGAAGTTTGCTTTCATCATATACCAGCTTGAATGTGTATCACTTCCCTGTGCGTATCCATGATTATTGGGGTTATTTGTCTGATTATACCATTTCTTGAAATCCCTTCAAATTCCGCAATCTATCTTATCCTTAATCTGCACCTTAGATGTTCATGATTCTTAAATTGATAATAATTACGATTTAAATTCCTGCACACCATCTCCATGTTTATTGTTTGAATTCTAAATCTATGGCTGCCATATAAACATTTGTTATTCTCCTCATCTAGCGCGGCTAGAGACACCCTTTTTGTTTGTTTTAACATACTTCATAATCGTATACAAAGCTTTGGACTCCGTGGCTAGAAATGTTCAATTGAATCTGGTATGCAACCATCTCTCCAATATGGCAGATTCTATAATACTAATTTTCCAGTTTATTGAAAATTAAGTTTAGAGATCTATAAAGTGTTGTATTGATTGCGCATATATTACTATCTTGAACAGCTGTGTATTATATTAGAATTCTTTGTGGTTATATGTTCATGTTGATGGTTTTTAAGATATTGTATTTGAGTCCTCTTTACAGCCGCTTATCCATAGAATGTCTGTCGATAATTTGTTTTAGAACAAGAAATCTTGTGTTGACCTTACCAAACATACCTCCTTCTTTGGAAAACTACTACTAGTTATTGAATATCTATATTCTTGGTGTTAAATTTCTATCTTGAAATGTCCGTTTCGGTGCGGTTGGCATGTTCGTCTGGCCTTCATTTAATGGCTGCAACAAAAGCTTAATATGCTTAATGACGAGTTTATAATCCTTGTTTGTGAATTTCCATGTAAAGTCGATAGCTGATTACATTGATCTTTTCACTGTCTAATGTTCATTTACAGATTTGTTATTGTATTACAATGCATGTTATTGTATATTAGCAAATTGCATGTGCTTGGTTGTATGCATGATTATGTATTTCTTTACTTCAGTTGCTTAACTTAAACTTGTGTTGAAATCGACCTCTTTAACATATTGTTAATTATATTTATGCTAATATGTGTAATTGACATCCTTTGATATTTCTTAAAATTCTGATTTAAATGAATGTTAAATTTAAATTTAGCATATTATGGAACAAATAAATGTTTACATGCAATTTAAATGTTTACTTAAAATTTGAATGTTCCTACTTAAGTTAAATTGGGTAATCGTGTGGTTGTTCATGTTATTCTTTAAAATGAGAAATAATGATATTTAGAAGTTTTGTTTTAAAGAATATGGCATGTAGAATGTATTTATGAGACTACTAGTATTACTATTCCTTATTATGGTTTTGGTAATTTTTAGAAACTTGAAGTTGAGTATTTATGTGGAAGTTTGGAAATTTTAGTTCCCCAGAGGCTAGGAGAGTGGAATTGTATTGTTAAGTTATTATGATCAAACGATGTTATTCGATACAATGATTTCACTTAGGATATAGCCTTGTTCAATTTGTTGTTGATTATATGGCATTTTGAAGATTATGATCTACGTCTTGATAGAGATGTAAACATTCATGGTTTTGCTCCTGTGCCTGGGGGCTATCCTTTATCTTTTGATGTTGAGTCATGTTATAGAAAGAGTGGCTTGCGATAGGGGCCAAAACCCTAAATGGTTGTCAGGGTAACCTATCATAGGTTTTGTAATCCAGTGGAAACCTAACTAATGTACTAGGGGCTGGGTAGAATTAAACATTAACTTAGATAAAAGTATGCCACCTATTTTCTTAATGCTCGTTTAGATTGAGGAAAGGTTGAGAAGGCCTGGAATGACTAGTCACCTATCTTGTCTTCTTGAAAGATGGAACGACTCCACACTAGTTTGCATAGGGGCCAGGAATCGGTAGAGACTGCCAGGGTAACTCTTGGAGAAGGCCGGTAGTCTAGGAAGATTCACCAGGGTAACCTATCTCGACTGTGTGATGACACTCTTTGCCTATTACATGATTGTAGTCTCTTGTGGTGAGTTATCTCTAGTTGTATTTTTTCCTCTGAGAGTTTGTTCGTTATGATTTTGGCATTGTTATGTTGTTATGTGAATGTAAGCCAAGTAAATGTATTGTTCTTTCTTCTTGTTTGTTTGTTCTGTGGACCTGTCATTATCTCCTAGCACGAAGGGAGTGGACCTTCGGGTTTCATGCGGTTGGGAGGAAACCGTGCTATATCTTTATTCGATACTCTTACAGATGATACTAGACTTGTAGCAGGTTCCAGTTACTTCATTGTTCATGAAAGTGGATGTGAAACGTGTTCGTGGACATGGATGTTACATATGATGTGATCATTATCCTCTTGTATATTTACCTCATATGTATGAGTGTACTTTTGTATCAACATTTTGATGTAACGAGATTTATGAAAATCTCACTTGTTATCTGGATATATAAATATCTTGACTGTACCAGTATAAAATGGATCTTTCATGAATATGTTATGTACATATGTTTTGTGACTTTATTATTTAATTGTGATGTTCTTATTTTTAATGTTTAAGTAACGTCGTCTTGGAATCCTTAAGACAGTTATGTAATCGAATGACTTTAAAAAATAAATTGTTTGGTTAATTTGTTCTTTACGCTTTGTTTTAATGGAATCCTTGGCGGGGCGTTACAATATCTATTAAAGACAACAAAGAGTGTTAGAATTTGAAAGCTATACTTTAATGGAACACATTGCAAAATGGGCATTAGTCTTGGAATTCAATTGGTCTTGCAACAAGGAGAAAGATACTAATAGTCTTATTGGCTACAATTCAACTGCACATGTAATATGAGTAATTACAAAGCTCTATTTTAAGGCTTGGCATTTATAAAAAGAGGCATTAAGATGCTACAACTCTATGGGAATTTAGAGCTAGTGATCAAATATGTGAGGTCACAATTAGTGGTAAAAATCACTCTCATAAAGACATACAAGCATTGCGTGTGGGATCTATTGGAGTTATTTGACACCATCAACCTATAAGCTATTCCTCAAAAGTTGAATATAGAAGCATAAAAAATTGGCTTGATTGGCTCACATTTTGATCCGATCACATACTTATTGAGGAACAAGATGGTGTCAAATTGGTAATTAAATCTATCTTGCTTAGACAACCAACCTAACTGGACGATATCACAAAATGATAAACAAATTGCTCATTTTCTCCAACAAGTTGATATATTTGCATGAGAGTTGACCTATAAATACATGAGGGTTATGGAGACTAGATAATACAATTAAAAGGAAATATAATTATTATTTTATTTTATTATTTATTATAAATTATTATAATATAATATAATAATAATTATTATATTATTACCATATTATATTATAATGATTACTTTAATATTATAGTTTGAATATAAATGAAAATAAATTAAAAAAATCAACCATTTTAAGTGTTGCCAATATCGATCCTTTTAACATCACCACTATTGGTAGTATTAGGATGGGTTTTGGGAGCATTCACAGTTAAAACCCCATTCTCTAGCTTTGTTGAAATACCATCAACATTCACATTTTTAGGCAGATAAAATTGTCTGCTCAACCACTCAACACAATGCCATTGAGTCATCTTTTCCTCTTGTTCTATATGTCTCTCCTTGCTTATTCATAGGGTATTCTTGGTGTGTACATCACCCATGTGGAGAACACCATGAAGCTCACCATAAACGAGCCAATTAAAGGACAAATGAAAATGAATATTTTTTAATTACTAGTTATTTTTTATTGGAAATCGTGATTTAAGGGAAGGTTTTTATGTGCATGGGTTTCTCACTTCTCTCATATAAGTCTGTAAACATCTTTTGGCGTAAAAAATAAATTAAAATAATTTTTTTGAAGAAAATTAAATAATTATAAATAGAAGACGAGGTAGAAGGATTGGGGGGACATGAAAATAGGATCAAAGGAATCATTATGAGGTAGAATAGGATTGAGACTTGCAAATAGAGTTAAAGTGTTTACAGTTGAATACATTTGTCATTTTTTTTTTCCTGATATAAATCACAAATTTAATTAATTGTATAATTGATTTTAAAATTTTATTTTAATTAATTTACTAATATATTAAATAAGTTTGATATTACTAATGGTATCTATATGACTACTCATGATTCTATCTATTTATTATTTCTCATCATTTACAACCATGTATGTGACTTAGGCATAGCAAACACTAGATATATGCATTATTATTTTGGGTTCTTACATATACAATGGGTTTTGAATGGTATTCAAAATATTATGGCAAAAAATATACAGTCTTATTAATTATTTTTTTCAACTTTTCTTGTAACACCTTCCCATAGGTTGTATGGCTCTTGCAATAGACATACAAAATAAAGGTAAGAAATCAAATAATTTGTGGATCTACCTTGCTTACAACTACATATGCCATTGTAGTTTTGTCTTTACTAACCTACTCTTTCAAAGCTTGTTGATAAATGAATTTAGAAGCATAATACTTAACATCAAGCTACATATTATAAGGAGTCTTGACTGAAATTTAAGTGATAATTTATAAGGACCAATTCTTACTGGAGATCATTCCCTAATTAATGCTTTAGTTTTCAAAATTTAAAATTTTCTAACCATATAATATCTTAATTACAATCTATATCTTTATGTTCTTTTGACATAGATTGGAATGAAAGATTGTATTGCAAGTTTAGTGTCCCTCTCATCTTAATCTAAGTATGTGCCAATTTGTTGTTTCTTGAAAGATTCTAAAGCCTTCTCAACATAACCATTTTTTGTATGTCCTACCTTCATAGCACACCATGATCATGTTTCATTGAGACATTTTGTCAAATAGTTCACATGCTTGACCTATGCTTCCATGAGTGTCAAGGCAAGTGACTACTAGAAAGGATGATCCCATCATTTAAAGGACAGTATACAACATGAAACACTAAATAAAGAAAAAAATATTAATGATATGTATGTTAATTTAAAAGTAATGAATTTAGCTCTTCCTCCAATAATTCTATAACAATGGTTTGGATGCAAGAATTGAATTACTTCTAGTTACATTGTCATTTTGTTTAAGAACTTTTATATTATTAAAAGAATTGTGATATCAACTAACAACCTTCTTTCCTTACCTCATGCTTTCCTATTGATTTAGGCCGAGTGAACATTTACATTCTTTATATCAAGTGATCTATTAGTTTCTAGAACATAACCTTGTTTAAAAGCTTCCATTTCTTGTTTATAAAGATGTCTATATTTCAAAAATGCAATTAGAATTCAACCATAAACTTATGAGAGCCTCACCTTCCATAAACAAATAAAGTTACAATGGCATGCATCACTATCAAAATGCATAAATCAGGAAAAGGAAAAACAGCTTATAAGTGTGAACAACACAGTCATGACTTACAATGGAAATCCATTTTTAACATGCATCTTTGACCTATATTTAATTCTTAGTATTTACACTTTTCTTGGGAAGAAAGGACATGAGGATTTGCTTACAAGTTTAGCCCCTCATTTGACACTTGTAACTGCAAACATCTTATTAAAATCTACTTTAATGAATCCCATGCCAGCAAGTCACAAGGAAATTGCCAAAGGTTATGGAGTATGTATTTATAACTCATTGTTGCATTTACTTGAAAGTTTATAAGGCATTTTTAACAAGTCCATTCCTCTATATGCACAACAATTGAGCATTTATTTAAGGCATTTTGTCAAACGTTTGCCACATATTGAGCATGCTTCTGTATTTTGTCTACATGTCTATTAAATCATCTCACTATATTCTTCTACCCTTTAAGCTCCCATTTTCATGTAGGATAGAAGTACATTGGTGAATGTTAGAAAATGGTTTCATGTGAATTAAATACTAGGGAGTGCATTGTATGATATGTGTGTGTGGGGCATAGTTTGTAGTCAATAAATATTAGGGATAAATAAAAGGGATAAATAAAGTTAAAAATAACATATGATGGTAGATTATTTTGATTAATGAAAATTAGAGGTAAACAAAATTAAAGATGAATACACAAAATATATGATAATTAAATTTATTTTTAGACAAATTAACATTTATTTATCTTTTACCTAAATCTCCATAGTATAGGGTTGTATTGTTCTTTATTCTTCTATTTTCAACCTCATCCATTTTTTTTTCAAATTATTCTTCAAATTATTCTTCCCTTATATTAATATACTAATTGACAAGTAATTTCATTAGTTATAATTCAATAAGCATATGTATACATATATACATACATATACATATACATAGATATATACATACATATACATATACATACATACATATGTATATCTACACACACACATATGTGCATACATATACATGTTATATACATACATATACACACACATATATACATATATACATGTATACATGTATACATATATACACATACATATACATATAGATATACATATGTGCATCTAAAATAAATAATTTATTCTATTAATTTTTTAATACAA
>VDFB02297407.1:0-30685 GCA_007258455.2 Sequoia sempervirens | reverse complement strand
TTTACAACTTTTTTTTAGATTATGTTTGTTCGAAAGCATGCATAATCTTTGGGCTGTTGTCTATCTTTGTACTCAATTTTTGAATACTTTAGGTGGTATGACCTATAGAAATAATTGTTTTCAGAAACAATTTTGTTGACAGGTCGTTTCTTCTAGAGAATGGCCTCTGATTTCAAGGTACAGAGCCTCAGTGAGGACCCAATCTCGGAAGGTTGAGATGATTGAAGCTCTATACAAACCAAGACCTTCTGAACAAGATGGCAAAATGATTGATGCTGGCATGATCAAGTATTGTCCATTTGGGATATTAATCATTTTCATTGTTTTATCCTCTCAGCAATTTAATTTTTTCTGCACTGTTAATCATCTTTTCAATTTTCTTTACTCTGCAACGTGTTAGAGAAGTTACTGTTAATACTATACATGTCACTAATCTTGTTTTTACAGTGAGTTGCTGAAAGATTTTCATAAAACATGCAAACCATCAAGGTTTGGACAGAAGCCACAGCAAATGGTAATTTTCAGGTATAGGTGCTTTACTGCATTTTTTTTTTCATGGAACGATCCAGTTAAGTTGGATGATCAAAGAAGATTGATTGGTTGAGAATTTTTTACCTTGGTTCATGTTTGCATAGGTTTTTTTGTTAACATATTTTTCTTTGACTGATTCTTCATGGTCAAAAGACCAGGGACCCATATAAGTACTGAGTGCAACTGTTTCGACGTTCTTGATCAAGGCTGTAGATTCTAAATAACTTTTATGTTTCAAAATGGTATGCTTGTTTTTGGTTTTATTTGTAGATTTCAAATTTATAAGAAAATTAGAATTTGGTTCATATTTGTGTAGGTTTTGTTTAAATGTTTAATTGTATGATTCTCCATGATCATAAGATCAAGGACCCTACTGTACTGCTCAAAAGAAAATTGTGCTCAATATCAGGAGTATGTAGGGATGGGACAGAGACAAATCTAATTGAAGTTTTTGGTGTTATATTTGTTGCATTTTTTGCCCACTTTTCTAGTTGAGATGGTATTGAGTCTTTCTGTTAAAGCTATAGATTTAAATAACTTTTAAGTTTCAACAGGGCATGCTCGTTTTGGTTTTATTTGTAGATGTTAAATTTACATGAAAATTAGACCTTGGTTCATATTTTCATAGGCTTTCTTTAAGTTTTTAGTTTTGTGTGATTTGCCATGATCTTAATATCAAGGACCCTACAACTTAGACCTTGGTTCATATTTGCAAAGGTTTTCTTTAGGTATTTAGTTTTGTGTGATTCTCCATGATCATAAGATAAAGGACATTACTGCATTGCTTGAGAGAAAATTGTGCCCAATATTATGACTATGAAGGCACAAAAAGACAAATCTAATTGAAGGTTTTGACATAATTATATTTGTTACATTTATTTTCCACTTTTCTGATTGAGATGATTTCAAGTCTTTCTTCTAATTCATGAAGCAACAAGAATGCCTTACGTTATTTGTTGCCATAAGTGGCAATGAGAAAGACAAACCTAATTGAAGGTTTTGATGTAATTATATTTGTTGCAATTTTTCCACTTTTCTAATTGAGATGGTATCAAGTATTTCTTCCAATTCATGAAGCAACAAGAATGCTTTGTGTTATTGGTTGCAATAAGTGACCAATGAGTCAAATGGATTTCAAAATTCAAACTAAAAAGAAATGATCTGTTTTCTTTAAGGATGTGATTTAGCTATGTGTGCCTGATCTATATTGTTTAATAAGAACTGACACTCTGTGGATATTTACAGAGACAGAGTTAGTGAGTCACAATTTGATCAGGTCTTGAACGTTGAGTTACAAGATATACTAAAGGTTGTTCTACTTTGTCTAAGGGAATTCGTTATGTTATTGAGATTGAAATTTTTCATCTTAGTCTGCTATGTATTAAGTTGCTTATTTGGGTGAAACATCAGGCATGCAATCATATTGAGAATGGTTATAGGCCTAAAGTTACACTGATAATTGCCCAAAAGAATCATCATACTAAGCTCTTCCAGGCAAATGCACCCGGCAATGTTCAACCAGGTTATTGCTTTTTTCTTTCCTAATTATTCTGTTCCTGAAAATAGAGCACGGTATATGTAGCGAAAAATGCTCTATTAATTATGGCTTGGAATTTTTTAAATGTTTGTCATATCTAACGAAAAGCCTAATTTATTTCTATAAGGCAGTTCACAGATTAAATAGTAAATGGAGAAAAGCTCTCATCAGGCTGAAAAGGAATTTTTGGTTTAAAATGCATTTTTTTTTGTTGTATATGCCTTTGACTGCAGGAACTATCGTGGATACACAAATATGCCATCCAAGAAATTTTGATTTCTTTCTGTGCCCACAAAATGGACCAATTGTGAGTACTGTGTGCTATCACATACTACTTACAAAATGCTTTTTGTTTTGTAAGATGCAAGGAACATCTGTTTGCTGCTCTGATTCCTCTTTTGATGATTTTATTGTAGGGAACATCCAGGCCTACACATTACCATGTATTACTTGATGAAAACAATTTTGGTGTAGACAATATTCAAATTCTTGTTCATGCTTTGTCATATGTGTAAGAATCAATGACTTTTTCCTAATTACTTGCAATGCTATTTCTATTGTACTGTATAAGTTTATTGTAATATATATTTTCTGTCACAGGTATCAAAGAAGTGCCACGGCAATATCTACAGGTAAGTTTGGACTCCCTAAAGGCTTCTGAAGTAATCTCATTGAGCTTTGCCTTGCAAGCATTTCTATTGAATTTTCATTTTGAAAGTCACGATTCTGATGCTTATACTTGAATTGTATGCAGTGGCTCCAATAAACTATGCCCATCTGGCTGCCAGACAAATGCAACAGTTCTTAAAGACAGAGGACCTTTCAGAACCTGCCTCTCGTTCTGGAAGAGGGGAAGGTTCGGTTGCATCAGCAGGGGGGAACATTCCAGAAATCCCGCAGTTGCATAGTGAAGTTTGTAATTCGATGTTTTTTTGCTAAGTCTTGGACTAAATTGAGTCTTGAGTACTTAATTTTTTTCCATATTAATCCCTTTACTCTTGTACTAACTGAGAAAACAGTTTTGACTTAGAAGTAGCAACAGTTTCTTTTGGTGATTTGCTAAAACTGTAGTCACATTAACTTTCGAATCAGTTTTGCCATTCATATGCAACTGGTTCAACTCTTTTCTAAGTAACTCGTTTTATGTTATACTTGATGTGACACATCAAAAAGTTGGAAGTGGTAGTTCTCTGGAGTAAGATTTATTTTTGTATATCTTGTGCTCTGGGTTGAATGTATATGGCACTGGCATGTGTGTTCAGCTTAATATTCTGATTAAGGTGTTATATGAAAATGGTGATACTATTGGCCAGCTTTTGGTTTGTCTTTTGATGTTACACTACGCACAATATTAGAGTTCTGTATTTTCCATCTTGTGATTACCTTTAAAGCAAAACGCTGTAAAATAGTTTACTGTTGATTCAATTTATGTGATGCCATTAGATTTATGTTGAAACTGTTAATGAGGTGAAAGTGAACTGAAAATAATGGTAAGGCATTAGGCATTCATGAACTTCCAGCACCGCTAGTTATATTTATGTCGAAGGTGTTCCCTAACATTACTGGCTGACTTTAATGATTGACGGTTGCGAATGTGGTAGAATGATGGTTGACCATTGAAAAAGATCTGAGTTCGATGAACCTAATAAAAATAATATTAAAAAAGATAAAACAATTTATACAAAGAAAGAAAGCAAAGGATCAGATATTTTTTCTACATTTCCCATAAAAACTATGTTTTACATTCATATTATAAAGGTCAAAAACAAAAAACAAAGAAAGAAAGCAAAGAATTAGGTATTGATTCCAATTTTCCACTAATATTCAAAGTGTATAAACTAGCAATCACATCTTAGTGTGCAATGGGTATGCCGGAGATGTGTGAATGTCAATTAGGAAAAAAAATTGGTCAATTTTTTCATATATTTGTGTACTATATGAGATCAGTTGGTAGGATAGTTGTCAAATGATGTTGTTTGTGCAACAAAGGTCTTAATGGAGAAGTGATAGCTTCATATCAACTATGCATCCACTTACAGGGATCTAAACACGACTATAAAATGACCACTAAAGTAGAATGATAATCAAACTCCATTACCAACAGTCTCATGGTATGTTTGTAATAGGGATAGGGAAAGAGATATAGAATTATGGAGAGAGATAGAGAGCTAGGGAGATTGTCACATCCCTCGCATTGAGACTATATGTTGGTTATGTATTTTGAACACAATTAGTTGCAAACAACTGCTTTCATGTGAAAATGACATTGAGAAGGCAATAGTTGTTCTTTTTATCGTAATTGTAATGTTAATGAACTCCTTATTTTGCAAGAGAATTTATTGTTCACGTGAAGTTGAATGAGATCATGAGATTAAATTTAAATGCATGTTATTAAGCCATTAAAAACGATCTAACCATAATCCTTGTTAGTGGACGCAGGATTGTTGACGCCATAAAAAAAAGGGAAATATCATCAGAGAGAGGACATGGTTAATGATGGATCAATTTTATCATCAGATCTTTAGTCGGTGTTACACAGTTGGGCTGATGTCATGACCTTGGCCATAAGTGATTAAATATAATTATTGTTAAATAAGCCAATTTAAAATATTTATTAATAATTAATAATCTCCTCTTGAATTTGAAAAGAGATAACTCATGGAATACATCGTAGGAGATATCAATGGGTATAAAATATTAAATTTACAATAATAAAGCCATCGCTCTAAATAAATAAAGAAATAGCAATGCTTAAAGCCGATGGTGGAATAATGAAGAAAATATTAACCATAATTTTTAACGCCCATGGATACGAAAATATTAAACATTAGCAAGGTCTTAAGCAAAAGAAAAGGAATTCGTAATAGAGCCGTCAGTGGTTTTGAAGCGAAAGTCTTACTGCCACCATTCCATCGTGATGAAACGGCCAAGGTGGAAGGCAAGGAGACGCGGGGGAATTCGTGGTGCTTCAATTTTGCCGATGAAAGGAGCTCTCGGTTAGGGGAGTCTTGTTTTGGGGATATTACATTCATTTCTCGGTGGCTTTTCATTGAGTTCTTCTATCGCATAATACCTTCTCCTGAATGAACTTCGTTCTGAAGTCTGAAACAATCCTTTTCCATTCATTCGGAGGTAACCCAAGTTTTCTCTGCGCTTCCTCTTTACCCTAACTGTTGGCGAATTCTCAAGACAAAGTAATAGAAGTTCAATCCGCCCCTGTTCTTGTTCACGGCTGGGAGTATTGGCGTGTTTGGAAGTCGGGGTAGTTGTGAAAAGAGATAATCTCTCCAGTCTCTAACTCTCTACTCACAGACAGGCCAGTAACAAATATCTCACCAAATAAATGATATCAATATTTAATTCTCGGTTTATTACGGTGTTCCTTAAATCTGATTAGTATTTTCAATCTGAATCGTATCTCTCCTACTCTCTTAAGTGAATAAGAATCTATGCGTATGGCTATGCTTTTATCGATATAAATAGAAGCAAATAATTTTCATTGTGTCTCTACCGAACTGGAAAACTTTGTTGTAATCACCATTGATACTCTGTTTAACACGTTTTAATTGCTCTGCCATCTATGCCGACCCTGAAGGCAGTAAAACTATACTCTATAAGTTTTAAATAATTTTATTAAACTCTTGTCAGTTCAGGAGTCTAATCAGGCATCTAATCAGGCATCTAAATTGTCTCTCTGGGAACGGATTTGATTTATGAGTCAAATACTTTTTCTCCAATCTGAGGTTAAGTTTGGTCTGAAATTTGAGTCCGGTGGTCATATCCTGAATTAGGCTTACAACTACTCAAAATATTGAAAAGCGATTTAACAAATTGTGACAACCTCAATAAGGAATCACGACCATGTCCCATTCCTTTCATCTTAATCTGATCCTGAATATTATTTTGAAATTCATTTAGCTCATCCCTGCCAGAATTTGTGGCCTTTCATTGATTGAAATCTGTACCTGGGTTCTGTTGAATCTTTTGGTCTTTTTTTTTATAAGCAATAATTTGATTAGTGAAGTCAAATTATTTCCCTGAAGTTGTTCATGTGCTCAACCTTGTATCATTTTGAAATCTGGGAAATTGTATCTTTTAGGATGTTTTAAATCTCCTTTGTCAATTGTATAAACTTTATGGGTAAGCCTTACTTGAACCAAAAGAAATTGATATCCAAACCTGTCATAGTAATTTGAACTTGGAATCAAAAATATGAAGTTAAAATGTTGAGCACACCGAAAGCAACATTCGTGAAAGTAGATATTTAACGCGAAACTAAGCCATTGCTTTGTTAATCTGTTGAAACCTTCTTGAAGGGAAAACCTCATCTCATGTTAAGGAATTCAAACGGTCTTTTAAGAAGTGAATTGACCTTGAGTCAAGATTCTCTTAATATGCCTGATATTAGTTGTTGAACCTTGATTAGAGGAAAGATTTGAATTCAAGACTTGTAATACAAAACATGGAATCCATACTGTCATATAAGACTCCTTAATCCCTCCTAAAATTGAGAACAAAAGATTATTATTATCACTCAGATGAGATAAGTCATGAGATGTAATCCTCTCCTTAAAAGATAACAACATAATCCTTAAACAAGAAGTGAATCCCAACCGAGTTCTGGTAATGTTAAACCTTAAGGTTAAAGTCTTAATCTTGAACTAAGAGAAGAATGATAACTTAACCGGATATGGTAAGATTAAAACTTGAATTATCATGTCGAGCAAAGGGGGAGAGTGCTGACGGCACAGGAGTGCCAGTAACATTAAAATCCTTGGCCAAGGTATGATGCCAGTTTGGCAATAGTCAGCTATCATGATCCAGATATATTTCTGGTCAGAATGATCCATTTGGGTAGGAGGAACCTACAGAGAAGGGGTCGACCAGTGGTATAGGTTCATGACACTAGGCTCAGAGGCATGATGATAATTTGATCCATGTTGATTACCCTCATGAAGGGCGGGTTCTTCAGTTGAAGAAACTTGGGAGACCAGTAGGTCTTGGTTGGGCAGTAAAGCCCCTGATGATAAATTCTCTTTCCCTCCTAGATAAAGTTTTCTAAGAATAACAGTACGAAGATGATGTCAAATGTATTACTTCCTCGGTCATAAATCCAGGTACATGCAAGCCGATTTACTCTTACTTTCATCTATGCAAAGAATGATATTCTATTATGTTAGATGTTCGTGGTAAGATTCCGTAGTAATTTAGTTAGACAGTTATTTGAATCATTCAGCTAAATTGGAAGATCTGAAATCAGTTTATGTGTATTAAGAAGTTATTTCTGTTCCTTAGAATGTTAATTGGTTAAATGGAAACCCTAAAGGGAATAGTTAGATTATTTTGCCAAATAAGTTTGGCAGTTAGTTCCATTTCATAAATTATAGAATGACAGTTGTACATTTGTTTTCACAGCAGTAGTTTTTGTTTGTTACTTTCTAGAAGCTAGAAAAGTAGATATTACCCCTTTTGAAATTTTATGTTATATGTTAGTTGATGATTGGCATGTTGTGACAACATCTGAAATGATTTTCTTTTCCATCTATCTGCAATGGAAACCCCTAGTTTGACAGTTATTTAGTTGTGTTCTTCCGTGAAACGGTTGGGAGAAAATAGTTAGATGTTTCACTTCAGCTGAAACTGAAAGCTTAGAAGTTAGTTGGAGTTTTAATTGTTTAAGTTGAACTCGATTTGGAAACCCTAGCTGATAACAAGTTAGTTGGACTTCAACTGAAAGTTAGTTGATAGTTGAATTCTCAAACGGTAGTCTGAATTGGTCATTACATATGGTATCAGAGCTAACAGGTTCGACACTGAACCTCGGCGCTCATCATGCAACTTAGAAAATTGAACCAGCATTGGAAACCTTGAAAATCTTATGCATTGGGTCTATCATAGGAAGTGATTGTTGTTGTGAATTTTTATTTTTTTTGTAATTGAGTCTATCACAGAAAGTGATAGCTAATCCTATAAACAAATCTTGTATTGAGTCTATCACAGGGAGTGATAGCCTTTTTGTAACCATTGGAATTGAATCTGTCACAAGATGTGATAATAATTTTTGTAAACAATTTTGCTTGTAACTGTTAAATGCTCTTAGAAATAAATTGAATTATCAAGTAATTATGAAATCATTCTACCTAAGTTAAGGCAAGGTATGCCTAGGGTACCGAAATGGTGATCAAAACTTAAATAATAGCTTAATTTGAACTTGTGGGCTAAAGGATTAGAAAGATCCATAAGTAATCAACCAAGTGCAGGGGCATCTAAGTATCGAAAATCCTTGAAATTATATCAAGATAAGATGAAATCTGGTCTAACTTCTTGATGGTTCAGAACGAGCCAAGTGGAATTAAAGGATCAAGATGATAAGAAAAATAATAGTTAGGAACAACATGTTGTTGCATGAAAGATAGCTTGAGAAAAGGGTAAGCATATTAGTGTTTTATCTTTTAATTCCTTTGTGGAGTCTAGAAGAATGAGTCAGTAAGAGAAAGGATGGTTGTTTACTTCATACTGATAGTATTGTGAGAATACAAATTAAGTTGATTGAGGGTATCACTTTTGGTTCTCCATCAGACCGATGAATTAGGAGTTGTAGGATTTGTTGTGTTATGACAGGAAGTTGTTGTCCTGAGCAGCATGAAATGCAGATATAATATGACAAGATGATGGATAACTTAAGGTGACAAGTTTGTTAGCTACATACATGGTCTGCAATGTTACTAGAATGATAAATACTTGTTAGAAGAATATTGACTATATGACAAACAGAACATTCACTATGTTCCTTAATGAATTACGTATGAACCTTTTGATTAGGTCTCAAAACATATTTACATGAAAATCAACAAGAAAGAACTTTGAATTTTATGGTACCTCAGGAAGTATTGGCTTATATGGTCCATTATAGTTATCTCATATATTTATTGGTTCCTCCTCTTAGCAGTGGTTGTGTTTAGGCCAGTGGCAGTAAATTTCATGGTGCAGATATATTCATACAAACCTTGGGTAAGCATCATTAGTAGAACTCTTGGACAGGTTCCTATGATTGGCACTACATAGACATTACCTTGTGAATGGAGCTAATGAAGACAACAACAACATGACTAAGGTGATGGAGAGTATCAGCCAGATCATCTCTTGAAGGCACAAAGTAAATGGTAAAAGTTTATTGTTCAAAGCCACATTGACCTCTCATCACATAGGTTCATTGTTCAAAATTCAGTTCATGGATGGTACAATGGTGATGGAGCGGTTAAGCGGACAACTTGTGTGAATGTGTAAATTTGTAAAAACATTTCTATTTGATATACCAAGTTTATAGGTGATTCTAATAAAATCTATAACTCAGACATGCTTAGTTATTGTTAACTACCTAAGAAGAAAAAGAATAGTGTTATGAGTCAATAAGAATGAAAGTGTTGCAATTCAATATATGACACAAGCTTTTTTTTTCCACAAGGTTATTGTAAATCTTCTTGGTAACTCCTGATAATGGCATAATGACTCTGATGTCTTTAACTATAGGCTCATTGCTAGAGGTATTATTAGGGATGGTAGCAAAGGGACATACAAAGCCTCAGGTATATGGTACTCTTTAATTGGAGGATACTTGATACAAATGATATTTGTTTGGTTTCTCAATTTGGCGCAAATCACTAATGATCATTAAGCAAGTATCTATGACTCATGTTATGAACAGGAACAGGCATATCTTGGAAATGAATATAATACAATTGGTTCCTTCATATGTTTCACCGCACCGTACTTTGGTTGGGTAGTTGTACAGAGCTCATTCTTAATTGGGAAAGCTTTTCATGCTTATTTTTACACTGGTTGATAGTGATGACATTATTGTTTTCTCAAGTAGTGATCTATTGGTATGGAATACGGAGAAGATGGTATAGAACTAGGGAATACTTGTTCACCGAGATTCATGAGAAAACCAATTGTTGTAATTAAGCATAAGTAAGGATGAAAGTTTTGAAGGACTTATTGTTTGATGCATTGGTAACACAGTCTCTAACCTATTGTAAGTTTTTTGGAAGGACTGATAGCAGTGCAGCAACCTACTCTTTTGTTAGTAACTTAGTCAAGTCACGTAGTGCGTAAGGAATGCTCCTCTAGATTATGGCACTTCTTGAAAGTTGGTAAAATCCCTTTTTAATATTGGCAAGGAATGTCGTTGTTTTATTTAAATTTGAAATGGTTTAACTATAGAAATTTGAAGATTATTATTTTAAGACCAATTGGTTAGAATTTGACCAAGTGCCGAGAATAAGTTCATTCTTGTGGTTATTGTTGAAATTAAGACTGTTTATAATTTGATATAAAGCTAAGAATTGCGGGGGGTTACCCACGAATATTTCAGGTTGTTCACCATGTTTGATGAAAAGTACATCTCTATTATGTCTTGGATGGGCATCTAAAGGATTCTGTAAAGAAGTAAATTTTAAGAAATATACCTTGTATGTTCATAACTTTTCAAAAAAAAAAATTAAAAAAAAAAACCTTGTGTTATGGTATGTGGGTGGACAGGTAGTCCAGTAAGCCCAAGTGAATAGTCTCTCCAAGTCGAACAAGATGGTGAACTTATACTCCAAACACTTAGCTAATCAGAGTTGGCGTACTTAGTAGGAGGGTATCCTTAGTAGTGCGACAGAGTTGGTTAAGTGGGAGTATACACCAAAGCTCAGATGGCAACTGAGGGGAAATTTCTTCTTTTCAGTAGCATGCCGAGCGTTGGAGGACAGTTAAACTAGAAAGAAATTATGATCTTTTCTCTTGTATTTACTTAATAGTTTATTTTAACGATGCATTAGATAAATGAAACCGGTGCTTAACGAAAATCTTTTAGCTAGAAAAGTGAAGGTTGATGTTAACCTAAGTTGATGAAATTCTCTTGGTCAATCTGTGTTAAAAGTAATTGATTGCTATACACAGGAAGAGTATCCATCTTTACGGTGTTGTTATAACCACTTTTATAATTTTGCTATCAAAATGATTCATTAGATAGAAAAGATGTCGAATTCTTGTAAGCTGGGTAAGCTAGAAGGCAAGATTATCAATAGTCTTGAAATGTTATTTGAAAATAGAGAAACAAATCAAAATGATAAGAAAAGATTGGTGAAAGCTATTAAAGCTAAGTAAATGTCGCCACGGAGGATTATGTAGAAATCCTTCAAAAATTTCCTTATCTTTTGTTGAACAATTGAGAACACTATCTTTATTTTTATGGCTATGTTTAATTTTAGAATAAACAATCACCGAGGATGATGATTCTTAAGGGGAGGAGTATGTCACATCCCTCGCATTGAGACTATATGTTGGTTATGTATTTCGAACACAAAGTTAGTTGCAAACAACTGCTTTCATGTGAAAATGACATTGAGAAGGCAATAGTTGTTCATTTTATTGTAATTGTAATGTTAATGAACTCCTTATTTTGCAAGAGAATTTATTGTTCACATGAAGTTGAATGAGATCATGAGATTAAATTTAAATGCATGTTATTAAGCCGTTAAAAATGATCTAACCATAATCCTTGTCAGTGGATGCAGGATTGTCGACACCATGAGAAAAAGGGAAATATCATCAGGGAGAGGACGTGGTTAACGATGGATCAATTTTATCATCAGATCTTGAGTCGGTGTAAGATAGTTGGGCTGACGTCATGACCTTGTCCATAAGTGATTAAATATAATTATTGTTAAATAAGCCAATTTAAAATATTTATTAATAATTAATAATCTCCTCTTGAATTAAAAAAAAGAGATAACTCATGGAATACATCGTAGGAGATATCAATGGGTATAAAATATTAAATTTACAATAATAAAGCCATCGCTCTAAATAAATAAAGAAATAGCAATGCTTAAAGCCAATGGTGGAATAATGAAGAAAATATTAACCATAATTTTTAACGCCCATGGATACGAAAATATTAAACATTAGCAAGGTCTTAAGCAAAAGAAAAGGAATTTGTAATAGAGCCGTCAGTGATTTTGAAGCGAAAGTCTTACTGCCACCATTCCATCGTGATGAAACGGCCAAGGTGGAAGGCAAGGAGACGCGGGGGAATTGTGGTGCTTCAATTTTGCCGATGAAAGGAGCTCTCGGTTAGGGGAGTCTTGTTTTGGGGATATTACATTCATTTCTCGGTGGCTTTTCATTGAGTTCTTCTATCGCATAATACCTTCTCCTGAATGAACTTCGTTCTGAAGTCTGAAACAATCCTTTTCCATTCATTCGGAGGTAACCCAAGTTTTCTCTGTGCTTCCTCTTTACCCTAACTGTTGGCGAATTCTCAAGACAAAGTAATAGAAGTTCAATCTGCCCCTGTTCTTGTTCACGGCTGGGAGTATTGGCGTGTTTGGAAGTCGGGGTAGTTGTGAAAAGAGATAATCTCTCCAGTCTCGAACTCTCTACTCACAGACAGGCGAGTAACAAATATCTCACCAAATAAATGATATCAATATTTAATTCTCGGTTTATTATGGTGTTCCTTAAATTTGATTAGTATTTTCAATCTGAATCATATCTCTCCTACTCTCTTAAGTGAATAAGAATCTATGCGTATGGCTATGCTTTTATCGATATAAATAGAAGCAAATAATTTTCATTGTGTCTCTACCGAACTGGAAAACTTTGTTGTAATCACCATTGATACTCTGTTTAACACGTTTTAATTGCTCTGCCATCTATGCCGACCCTGAAGGCAGTAAAACTATACTCTATAAGTTTTAAATAATTTTATTAAACTCTTGTCAGTTCAGGAGTCTAATCAGGCATCTAAATTGTCTGTCTGGGAACGGATTTGATTTATGAGTCAAATACTTTTTCTCCAATCTGAGGTTAAGTTTGGTCTGAAATTTGAGTCTGGTGGTCATATCCTGAATTAGGCTTACAACTACTCAAAATATTGAAAAGCGATTTAACAAATTGTGACAACCTCAATAAGGAATCACGACCATGTCCCATTCCTTTCATCTTAATCTGATCCTGAATATTATTTTGAAATTCATTTAGCTCATCCCTGCCAGAATTTGTGGCCTTTCATTGATTGAAATCTGTACCTGGGTTCTGTTGAATCTTTTGGTCTTTTTTTTTATAAGCCATAATTTGATTAGTGAAGTCAAATTATTTCCCTAAAGTTGTTCATGTGCACAACCTTGTATCATTTTGAAATCTGGGAAATTGTATCTTTTAGGATGTTTTAAATCTCCTTTGTCAATTGTATAAACTTTATGGGTAAGCCTAACTTGAACCAAAAGAAATTGATATCCAAACCTGTCATAGTAATTTGAACTTGGAACCAAAAATATGAAGTTAAAATGTTGAGCACACCGAATTTAGCAACATTCGTGAAAGTAGATATTTAACGCGAAACTAAGCCATTGCTTTGTTAATCTATTGAAACCTTCTTGAAGGGAAAACCTCAAATCATGCTAAGGAATTCAAACGGTCTTTTAAGAAGTGAATTGACCTTGAGTCAAGATTCTCTTAATATGCCTGATATTAGTTGTTGAACCTTGATTAGAGGAAAGATTTGAATTCAAGACTTGTAATACAAAACATGGAATCCATACTGTCATATAAGACTCCTTAATCCCTCCTAAAATTGAGAACAAAGGATTATTATTATCACTCAGATGAGATAAGTTATGAGATGTAATCCTCTCCTTCTTAAAAGATAACAACATAATCCTTAAACAAGAAGTGAATCCCAACCGAGTTTTGGTAATGTTAAACCTTAAGGTTAAAGTCTTAATCTTGAACTAAGAGAAGAATGATAACTTAACCGGATATGGTAAGATTAAAACTTGAATTATCATGTCGAGCAAGGGGGAGAGTGCTGACGGCACAGGAGTGCTAGAGATGTCAGTACAAAAGTGCCAAAGACATCGGCACAGGAGTGCCAGTAACATTAAAATCCTTGGCCAAGGTATGATGCCAGTTTGGCAATAGTCAGCTATCATGATCCAGATATACTTCTGGTCAGAATGATCCAGTTGGGTAGGAGGAACCTACAGAGAAGGGGTCGACCAGTGGTATAGGTTCATGACACTAGGCTCAGAGGCATGATGATAATTTGATCCATTTTTGCCGATGAATTCGTGGTGCTTCAATTTTTCCGATGAAAGGAGCTCTCGGTTAGGGGAGTCTTGTTTTGGGGATATTACATTCATTTCTCGGTGGCTTTTCATTGAGTTCTTCTATCGCATAATACCTTCTCCTGAATGAACTTCGTTCTGAAGTCTGAAACAATCCTTTTCCATTCATTCGGAGGTAACCCAAGTTTTCTCTGTGCTTCCTCTTTACCCTAACTGTTGGCCAATTCTCAAGACAAAGTAATAGAAGTTCAATCCGCCCCTGTTCTTGTTCACGGCTAGGAGTATTGGCGTGTTTGGAAGTCGGGGTAGTTGTGAAAAGAGATAATCTCTCCAGTCTCGAACTCTCTACTCACAGACAGGTCAGTAACAAATATCTCACCAAATAAATGATATCAATATTTAATTCTCGGTTTATTACGGTGTTCCTTAAATTTGATTAGTATTTTCAATCTGAATCATATCTCTCCTACTCTCTTAAGTGAATAAGAATCTATGCGTATGGCTATGCTTTTATCGATATAAATAGAAGCAAAGAATTTTCATTGTGTCTCTACCGAACTGGAAAACTTTGTTGTAATCACCATTGATACTCTTTTTAACACGTTTTAATTGCTCTGCCATCTATGTCGACCCTGAAGGCAGTAAAACTATACTCTATAAGTTTTAAATAATTTTATTAAACTCTTGTCAGTTCAGGAGTCTAATCAGGCATCTAAATTGTCTGTCTGGGAACGGATTTGATTTATGAGTCAAATACTTTTTCTCCAATCTGAGGTTAAGTTTGGTCTGAAATTTGAGTCTGGTGGTCATATCCTGAATTAGGCTTACAACTACTCAAAATATTGAAAAGTGATTTAACAAATTGTGACAACCTCAATAAGGAATCACGACCATGTCCCATTCCTTTCATCTTAATCTGATCCTGAATATTATTTTGAAATTCATTTAGCTCATCCCTGCCAGAATTTGTGGCCTTTCATTGATTGAAATCTGTACCTGGGTTCTGTTGAATCTTTTGGTCTTTTTTTTTATAAGCCATAATTTGATTAGTGAAGTCAAATTATTTCCCTGAAGTTGTTCATGTGCACAACCTTGTATCATTTTGAAATCTGGGAAATTGTATCTTTTAGGATGTTTTAAATCTCCTTTGTCAATTGTATAAACTTTATGGGTAAGCCTAACTTGAACCAAAAGAAATTGATATCCAAACCTGTCATAGTAATTTGAACTTGGAACCAAAAATATGAAGTTAAAATGTTGAGCACACCGAATTTAGCAACATTCGTGAAAGTAGATATTTAACGCGAAACTAAGCCATTGCTTTGTTAATCTATTGAAACCTTCTTGAAGGGAAAACCTCAAATCATGCTAAGGAATTCAAACGGTCTTTTAAGAAGTGAATTGACCTTGAGTCAAGATTCTCTTAATATGCCTGATATTAGTTGTTGAACCTTGATTAGAGGAAAGATTTGAATTCAAGACTTGTAATACAAAACATGGAATCCATACTGTCATATAAGACTCCTTAATCCCTCCTAAAATTGAGAACAAAGGATTATTATTATCACTCAGATGAGATAAGTTATGAGATGTAATCCTCTCCTTCTTAAAAGATAACAACATAATCCTTAAACAAGAAGTGAATCCCAACTGAGTTCTAGTAATGTTAAACCTTAAGGTTAAAGTCTTAATCTTGAACTAAGAGAAGAATGATAACTTAACCGGATATGGTAAAATTAAAACTTGAATTATCATGTCGAGCAAGGGGGAGAGTGCTGACGGCACAGGAGTGCTAGAGATGTCGGTACAAAAGTGCCAAAGACATCGGCACAAGAGTGCCAGTAACATTAAAATCCTTGGCCAAGGTATGATGCCAGTTTGGCAATAGTCAGCTATCATGATCCAGATATACTTCTGGTCAGAATGATCCAGTTGGGTAGGAGGAACCTACAAAGAAGGGGTTGACCAGTGGTATAGGTTCATGACACTAGGCTCAGAGGCATGATGATAATTTGATCCATGTTGATTACCCTCATGAAGGGCGGGTTCTTCAGTTGAAGAAACTCGAGAGACCAGTAGGTCTTGGTTGGGCAGTAAAGCCCCTGATGATAAATTCTCTTTCCCTCCTAGATAAAGTTTTCTAAGAATAACAGTACAAAGATGATGTCAAATGTATTACTTCCTCGCTCGTAAATCCAGGTACATGCAAGCTGATTTACACTTACTTTCATCTATGCAAAGACTGATGTTCTATTATGTTAGATGTCCGTGGTAAGGTTTCGTCGTAATTTAGTTAGACAGTTATTTGAATCATTCAGCTGAATTGGAAGATCTGAAATCAGTTTCTGTGTATTAAGAAGTTTAATTGGTTAAATGGAAACCCTAGAGGGAATAGTTAGATTATTTTGCCAGATAAGTTTGGCAGTTAGTTCCATTTCATAAATTATAGAATGATAGTTGTACATTTGTTTTCACAGCAGTAGTTTTTGTTCGTTACTTTCTGGAAGGTAGAAAAGTAGATATTACCCCTTCTGAAATTTTATGTTATATGTTAGTTGATGATTGGCATGTTGTGACAACATCTGAAATGATTTTCTTTTCCATCTATCTGCAATGGAAACCCCTAGTTTGACAGTTATTTAGTTGTGTTCTTCCGTGAAACGGTTGGGAGAAAATAGTTAGATGTTTCACTTCAGCTGAAACTGAAAGCTTAGAAGTTTGTTGCAGTTTTAATTGTTTAAGTTGAACTCGATTTGGAAACCCTAGTTGATAACAAGTCAGTTGGACTTCAGCTGAAAGTTAGTTGATAGTTGAATTCTCAAACGGTAGTCTAGATTGGTCATTACAGAGATAGAGGTAAAGAAAGATATGGATAGAAAGAGATTCTTAAAATGATATCAATGATGGATCATTTTTTTTAAAAAGATATAGAGATAGAGAAGGAGAAGCAGGGAGTGTGTGTATGTATGAGTGAAAGAGAGATATGGAGAGATACATAGAGAGGGAAATAGATATATAAATAGATAGAGAGGGAGAAAAATAGAAAGAAGAGAGGATAATTAGATAGATATAGAAAAAGGGAGTAATAAGGAGAGGGAGAGAGGGAGAAAGGGAGAGAGAGAAGGAGACCAATTTCAAAGACATGGTTCTATCTCCCTCTCACTCCTAAAATATTAAATAATTTTAATATGACTACTATGTGGATCAAGGATCTAATCATTCAAAGATGACTATCCTTCTACTGGAAAATGATTTGTTTAAACTTTACACCTTGAAAAACTATTTTTGTGGCTCCAACTTGTTAAATTTAGTGATCAGATTAAGTGCACAGAAAATTAACTCAAAATCAGACATAGTAACATAGCATATACCCTAGGAAAATCCTCTGCTTGAGGGAGAAAAACCCAACAACAATATATCACTTATATATTATTCAAGAATCAACGCTGTCTTGTACAATAAGGCCAAATTCAAGGCCAAGTAAGAGCACCAACTCTAGATGCAAAATACAGATTACAATTTGCTCTTAGAAAATCTTTGACCTACTCTTGAAGGAAATTCGCACTTGAAGGAAGGCTAATCGAACTTGTTTGATAGTGAAATGAGAAGAGATGATAGATTGTATTTATACATTGCTTTGGGAGAGGTCGCACCTCTTCAAGAACAAGGTTGGCCACAAGGAGAATAAATTACAAATTAAATAATTCAAATATCAAGGGAGGTTGGCCAAGACATGATAAACAAATAAATGAAGTGAAGCGCCTCTTCACATGACAACATATAAATTAAATAGTTGGAAGCTATCATTTAATTTTCTCAATCAAAAAATTAGATAGGCTGGAAGGAATCGCTCGAAGCTGCATTTATCATCAACACAACTTGTGCCATATAGATCAACTAAAGCAATCATTCAAGGTTGATGCATTGGTTCCTAATAAAATTCTATTCAAAGTTTGAATTTTTTCATTTTTTTATGGCTTTGACTTATCATCACCTCCGCTTGTTAGAACAAGTGATATTTATGTTAGGAAAAGGTGCATATGCCATTGCTTTATTTAGAAGAGGATGCATAATTCTATAATCAAAGCAATCTACTTGTCTCTTGTGTATGTTTTTCTTAGGTATGGCACTCTTAATCTATTTTAAGATGGATTTACAATCGGTCACTGCTTTAGACATTGTAATTTTCATGAGTTGTTTGCCTTATTTATTTTTTTATCTTCCATGTGCTTGCATATTCTTCACATCAGCCTTAATACTAAGATATCTATAGCAAATGTCTAGGGGAAGAAAATTTGGTTGGGTCCAATGGGGAAACTATTGTTATCAATCTATTTGGCATGTTCTAGCCTCCACAATAGCACTTTAAATATTGGGGTGTATGGGTTCTACGTGTGGTTTATGAAGTAGCTTGTGCAGAGATTTAGTGTTGCCCAAGAAAGGCAACCCTAGGGAGATCTCTTCACAAAAGTGATGTGTGCAAGTGGATGGAGAGGTGTGTAAGAGACAAGGTGTCTCTCAACCCAATCACTGGCCAATAATACCGAGGTTTTGTTTTGTTTTTTGTATTTTGTATTTATTTTTTGTGTTTTTGCAATAAAAAGAACAAATTGAGATTTTGCAAGAAATGACTGGAAAATTAATATAAAATACCAGATGCATAAATACAACAGAATATAGATCAAATCTCGATGCCAGATGATTTATCAATCTTCCCAGATGATTACATTGCAATATTTAAACATTCAGACAAAAAGGCAAACATTTTATTGAAAACCTGGATAAGCCTGCAGGCGCCAGAAAGAGAGACTGAAATGGTACGGCTGAAAGCAATGATGCAATCTCCCACCTCGTAACTCATGAAATGTCTCCAGAAACCTAGGCGTCCACTTTGCAAAAGACAGAAGATGAAAAGGGAAGGCGTATTTTCCCAGAGAAGAAGTACGGCCCTTGCTGGTACAAAAGTACGGCCCAACCAATAGCATTAAATAAGTACGGCCCTCCTAGAAGAATGTGCCAAATTCTAAATCAAGAATAGATAAGTCACCTTATTGCTCAAATGAATAATCCTCCATCAAAAACCCTTCTAATATTACTCTAGTAAGCACAACTGCAACTTCTGAATGAAGTCACCTTGTTTGACAATCTTCAACTGATATTTCATAGTCTCAATATGTTAGATCTTGAAGAGGGAACGTTGCTCAAAACCTGTTGATCCGCAGAAACCCTGGTTTCTCAAAAACCAATGCTCTCAGAGAGAAAAAGATAACAAATTTGAATAATCAACATATGAGTTCAATTTTCCCTTTGAAAGAATATATAGCTCTCTCAATAATTCGACCCCTTTCTCAAAAATCAATTAAAATGAATTTAATAATATATATTCTCCTCTTTTTGACTTGGGCAATAATATTAAAGTCATGGCATCCCCTTTAATGAATAAATAATTATTCATTATAATAATCATTCTCCTTTATTATAAAGTATTAAATACTTTATAATATGCCATTAATCATTAATATTTTAATATATCATTAAAGTGACTTTATAATATAAAGTCAAAATAATAATTATTTAATAATCATTAAATGCTCCATTATTCTCCATCTGCTCATCAAACTATCAAATTGGGTCGAAACTAAGTTGACCAGCTGAACCAGGTGCCCTGCCCAAAATAGTAGCTCCCGCCTGCCTGACTTACTATAAATAGTAAGTATCTGAAAAACCACTCTGAGAGAGTCTGCAAAGGCCCAAACCTGAATCAATTGCTGGAGTGATGTTCCCAACGCTGGATAACTACCTCAAGTGATCCTCTAAACACATCTGCTAGCCTACGAGGATCTGGATAATAGGCTAACCATTGACATGACGGTACTGTCTAGGAAGGGGACATTACAAGGTGTGAGATGGAATGCTGCAAAGATATGCATAGGGGGGATGCTAAGGATGAAGAAAAAGGTTCAGATCTAAGATAACAAGAGGATGGAAAAGAGATTTATCCAAACAAGAGGGGCTAGGATATCAATGAAGAGAAAAACTAAGAAGGCAAGAGGAACAAGAAGCAAGAAAAAGCGTTCAAAATTGTAGAGAGAATCCAAGAATGTAGCTGTTGGAAAATGTAGCAAGAATTAAGGTTCCAACAATTGTTTGGCTAAAATTTCAAGTTTGAATTTTGGCTCTTTTCAAAATGATGGTGAAATTAGGTGTATATGGAGATTCTAGGAAAGCAACCATTGCAATTGTAATAATAAATAGGGTTCTAACAATTTTATCTAGCCAAAAGTTCAAATTTCAATTTGGACATGAGCCCCTAGATAGCCCTAGTGTCTAGAAATGAGGGACCATAGGACACTAGTAGCCTTGGGTGGTTAAAACTTTCAAATTTCTTAGGGTTTTAATATGTGTTCTGCATATATGTTACATGTATTTTGGCTTAGGGAATGAGGTGAATGAAGCCTAAACATGACTGAGGGACTGGATGCCAAGATGATGCAAAAAGGTAAAATGAGAATTGCTAAATTGGGAAATTTTGATTATGTGTGTGTGTGTGATTAGAGCTCCAAGTCAATGTTGGTTATGCAGAGAACGAATGAGTTCCTGCAATGCTTCAATATTACCTTTGAATTTTATTAAGGGGACAAATTTTGATCGCATTTGAGAAATTAGTTTAGTTGAGAGAGATTTTGATTTTAGAAGATTCTTTTTTGATATAAATTTATCTATCATGAGGCAAATGGTTATCAGTATGTACTGGTCTATTGCTGCCAGTTTACTGTTACTATCTTCTTGTATTTATTCCTCTCATGTTATTTTCTCTCTTGGATTATTCGATCATCTCTAGCGGATCCTTTTTCTAAAGTACATCTTAATTAAGCTTGGCAAAATTGTACTGTAAATCTGTTATAGGAGACTTATCATTGTAACTGAAAAAATGATATCTCTAATTTCATATTCTTGGATTGGTTGTAATAGCAAGGTATCATCGATGCCCTTAAGATTACAAGGGGCATTTTGGACACGTTGAGTTTTCTTTTTCTTTCTTTCTGTAGCCAAAGGACATCTTTATAGAAGTTAAAAGAAGAATTAAAAATATAGTTGCATATGCGTTAGGATGGCTAGGCCATCATCGATCGAAGTGCCACCTGTTTTGTGGATTCTCTACATGGAATTCTTTTGTTGTCTATTGAATACAAACTTATGGAAGATGGTTCTATTGGTACCATCCTGTATAATTTACAACCCTTTAGATTGTTGCTAGCCAATAGCTTTCCACTTTACCTTGCAAAGCAGTCAATTCCTCTATTAGAGTCCATTAATGTCTACTTAGTTTACTGTGTTCACTATCTACGATTTTGTCTATTTAGTCTATTGAGTTCACTATCTATGATTTTTTTTTAAATTATAGCTTGATTGAGAGAGATTTAATTCTTTCTATGATGATTTTGAGATAATTTTATAAACCACATTGCAAATGGCTATTGGTCTGTACTGGTTCATTGCCTCATCTCTAGCTATTTTCAGAATAGGAAGAAGTTTTTGTTTTTTTTCTCTTGATTCTTTCATCAGCCCTAGCAGTTCCTTGCCCATAGCATGCTACACCTTTAATATTATTGTACATCGAGTTATGAATAGTCGGCTTGTGGCTATCTTAACTCTCTATTAAGTCATATTATCATTAGTATATTGTTATTTAGTTGTTTAGGTCGGCCTAAGTCTTATATAGGTGTGTCTAAGTCGGCCTAGGTGATATCCTTGGCATAAATAGGTATATATAGGAGGTTGTGAGTCTTATTTCATCATCAAGTTGTGAAGTGTGTTCTCATTAGAGATATTTGGAGGTTTTCCCCCTCAAAGTGGCCTATTATTCTCAATTATTATCAAGTATTTGCAGCATATTTCATATCATATTATTCTATTGTGCAAGTTATTTCATAACAAGTGGTATCAGAGCATGATCTTGGCACCATAGAGTCAAGGTTTTTCTCAATTTTGGAGGCGATTTTGGGAAGAGCATATCTTTCAAATTTTAGCAATTTTTTTTCTAATTTTCAAAGGGTTTTTGGAGAACATATTGAGGAAGCTACAGTCCAGATTTCAGAAGAATTGGAGCATAATTAAGTGAATTATTGAAGAATTAGGGTTTCTACACTATTTTTTTGGAATCTACATATCTCGTACATCTTGTTGAATTGGAGTCTGATTTTTATTGGGTCTTTGAAGACATACTAAAGGAGATTATAGTAAAAATTTGAGAGAATTTAAGTTTCATTTGTGTGATTTATTTCAACATTAGTGGTTTCCATCATGACGGGGCTTGCAACAAGGGGTAAAAAGAATGTTGTCACTCCGAGGAAGACTCCTAATAAGGATGGTGAAACAATTGAGGATATTACTCATAATGAGGAAATCAATAAGGTCAAGGAAGACATTTTCTCAATTAAGATGGATATGTGTGACCTAAGAGGAGATATATCTAACATACGAAACATGTTAAGTACCTACATGGTTGAATCAAGAAAGGAGTTTTCAAGCGGCCAAGGTGAAAATTCTAGGTCAGCTACTACTAACACAAGCTTTAGTACTCCTATGGGATCTAGGAATTTATTTCCAAAGGTGGATATGCGCAAGTTCGATGGTAAGGATCCTCTAACATGGATAAACTAAATGGAGAATTTTTTTGAAGTACACCAAATCCCAAATGGACAAAAGGTCACGATGGCTTCCTTATATCTAGAACCAGATCAATTCATTTGGTATCGTTGGCTTTGCACTCATTGAAGTAAAAATGGGCTCACCGTCTCATGGTCAATTTTTACAAAGGAACTCCAAGCACAATATAGCAATAGCGTCATAGACAACTTCTTCAGCCAGCTAGCTAAAATTCAACAAACAGGATCAGTTAAGGATTATATTCAGCAATTCCAAAATCTATCCTTAAGGGTGGATACAATTACGGAGGAAAACTTGAATGACTTATTCTTGGGTGGTCTCAAGGATCACATTCAACATGAGGTATGCATGTTTATCCCTAGTTCCATAAATGAGTCTTTTATGATCTTAGCACGCAGGGTAGAGGAGAAGTATTTGATTCCTAAGAAGCAAGGGGCTAATCTGACAAGAGAGAAAGGATATTCAACACAACCTACTAAGTTCACTCCACAAAAAATTGAGGAGAAAAGAGCAAAAGGCTTGTGTTTCAATTGTGATAGCAAATACAATCGAGGACATAAATGTAGTGAAAAGAAATTGTTTTATATGAAGGTCCCTTAAGGAAAGAAGAGGAGGAACCCATACTAGAAGATGAAAGGGAGTCAAAAGAGGAATCACATGATTCTCAACCCAATTTCTTGTCATGCACTCTCAAAAGTTCAGTGCTCCAAACTCTCAAGGTGGTGGGGTTCCTAAAGAAGGGTAACAGTGTTGATTGACCAGGTAGTACTCATAATTCATTAACAAAAAGTTAGCTACTCATCTAAATTGTTTCATATATCCAGCTCAGAGTTTTAAGTTTTGATTGAGATGGTGGTACAGTTAGTTGTTCAAGGAAGTGTCATAGCATTCAATTATCCATGGGAGATTATCAACTTGATACCCCAATGTATGCGATATCCATGGGTGCAGCAGATATTGTTTTGGGAGTACAATGGCTTACTACATTAGGAACAATTGAGATGAACTTCCAAGAACTATTCATGAGATTTCAATCAGAAGGAAGGCTAGTAGAGCTAAGGGGGTTGAAGGAAAAATATCCACAAATGGTAAGCTCTCATCAAATGCAAAAGTTGCTTAAGAAAGGAGTGGTTGGATTTGTGGCCCAACTATGTTCATTAGAAGTCTCTCAATCTAATACTCCTACTCATCTAGATTTGCAAGCTATAATTGATCGTTACTTAGTTGTTCTTGGAGATATGCCTAAAGGACTTCCTCCTAAGAGGGATCATGATCATGCCATACAGTTAGTCCTAGGGAGCCAACCACCGAACATCAGGCCTTACAAGTATCGACACATACAAAAGAGTGAGATAGAAAAAATTGTTCAAGAGATGTTAGAGGTGGGAATCATCAGGCATAGCCAAAGTGCTTACTCCTCGCCTGTGGTGATGGTACATAAGAAGGATGATACTTGGCGCATGTGTCCAGATTATATAGTGCTCAATATGTACACCATTAAAGATAAGTTTCCAATTCCAGTCATTGATGATTTGCTAGATGAATTAAATGGAGCTATGTTTTTTACCAAGTTAGATCTTAGATCTGGTTATCACCAAATTTCGATTAAGGAGGAAGATATTTGTAAGACAAAGCATTTGGACTCATGAGGGTCATTATGAATTTTTGGTGATGCCATTTGGTCTTACCAATGCACCATCTACATTCCAAAGTTTGATGAATTCCATTTTTAAGAAGTTCTTGAGAAAGTTTGTGTTAGTATTCTTTGATGATATATCGATTTATAACAAGACTTGGGAAGAACATTTGAAATATGACCACATTACAAATACTTGAAGATCTCGAACTCTATGCGCTATAAGCCATCCAAGTGTGCTTTTATCTTACAAGGGTGAGTATTTAATACATAGTTTCACATGAAGGAGTAAAGGTGGACCCTAACAAAATTAAGGCTATCATGGAATGGCCTATTCCAAAAACCATTAAGAAACTGAGAGGATTCTTGGGATTTTTTGGGTGAAAATTATGTAATCAGCTTTTCGATAGATTACACAACTTGGACTTCAGCCACAACTATGTGAGATGTGAATCTCTCCTCTCGAAAAGGGGAGGCACCCTTCTTACTACTAACAAAAGCGATAGTAAAACAAACAAGTAATTACAAAATGTACACAAAACTTACGGAGTGGGGGGGGTGTGTTACATTCATCCTTCTCTCCTTTTTCAGAGAAGATGTTTATAATGCTTCACTGTTGGAAGTTCACAATTCTTGATAACCTTAAACTAACAACTAGCAGTAATACCAATACCTCTATCTTGTCAAAGTGAAGCGTAGAGATACTAGAAGTGATTAATAACCAACAAATAAAGTAAAAAGGAAAAGCTCACGAAGGCAAAAAGTCATTTCGTAGCTTTTTCAATGTTGGATCTGTGCAGATGTACCATTTGTCATGTTAATTAGAAGCACAAAGTCTTCTTAGATGCAACAATTCCTTGAACAACATGAACGATTACAAGCACAAAGTCTTGTAGATCATCCAACAGAAGTATCAAATAGCACGAACGATTACAAGCACAAAGTCTTGTAGATCCTTCGACAAAAGTATCCAAGAGTATGAATAATTACAAGCACAAAGTCTTGTAGATCACTCAACCAGAACATGCAAGAGCATGAACGATTAAAAGCACAAAGTCTTGTAGATCATTCAATCGAATGATAAACAGAAATACAAATGCAATCTAAATAATAAATGTAACACAAAGTTTACATAAACTACTTAGAGTCCTTCAGATTCTTCAAAACTAATCACCACCAAATAAGATCAACTCACAAAAGTATCGAATCCAATGCAAAGTTTGGCTTGCAATCCTTTTCTTTATTAATCGAATTCCATTCACAAAGCATGAACGCAAAGTTTCACAAATTTTCTTCACAAAGGGCAGCACTTCGTTGCAAAACACTAAAGGATAAATTTACAATGAAAATCCCTCACATTATATAGAAAGAGTGATGAGGAAAAATACGAAACTGATTGAGAAAATTAAGGAAAGTTAGGTGAGCAATTTTAGGAGATCTCACCTAACTTTGACCAAAGTCAAAGTGTAATTTGTTTTCAAAATATTACATCTTCGATCTTGGTGTAATTACAATTTACAAAAAGACATTCGAAAATGTCAAGAAATATTTACAAGATGCATAATGGGATGCACCAGAAATGTCTAACACTGGAGAACAGGAAGCTTCTTCTGCTCTTTGTTTAATGAAGTTCATTTTCTTATCTCCAGATGAATGCATCGTCTAGGGTCGACCGTAATCTGCTGGCAGTGTGAGCTTCAGGATCGCCTTCTGGCAAATGAATGGATTTTCTTGCACCTGCGAAGATGCATCTTGAGATTATCAAGTGTCAGTCGTATATTGCAAATGATATGTATTGAGGCTTTGGGAAAAACTATCATCCTCAACTTGTTGTATAACGGCTTCTTTGTAGATATGGGATAGTTCATTGGATCAGAAGATGTCACCTTTAGGATCACTTGATGAAATCTGGAGAGAAACTGCAAGGATGGTGAATCAATAGACGTTAGCAGAAAAAGTAGCATTGGGAAGCGTGAAGCAAGAAACGATGTTGAGCAAGCGTGAAACGAGCAACTAGGCATGAAAAATGATGCGGGAGCGAAGAAATGGGGTATGGAATGGAAAAAGAGCAATTTTGAAGAGACTAGGTTAAAAACTGCCAAAAGTGTAAATGTGTTAAAATTTAGCACCATTGCACAAAAAATGACTAAGTCTGGAAAAAGAGTGTAAAGGTGCTAAAATTCAGCACCATTGTACAAAAAATGACTAAGTTTGGAAAAAGTGCAAAGGTGCGAAAATTCAGCACCATTGCACAAAAAATGACTAAGTCTGGGAAAAGATTGTAAAAAGTGTAAGGGCGCTAAAATTCAGCCCCATTACATTTTTGAGATTTCAGTTTTTGATGCAGGGGTGCTAAATTTTAGCGCTCTTGCACTTTCAGAGTTAGAATTATTTTGACATGTTCAACATGTCGTAGCAATTTTAGCTTTCCGTGATCTCAGACATGATTTTAAAACATAACAAGGTGCATGCATGAAAATGGGCGCTTTGGGGTTTTGCAAATTGTTTGTCTCAGCATGGAGTTACATTGAAATTGGAGACAAAGAGAAAGCAAGGGTGCAACAACTTACAAAGGATGAAATGCTAAAAACGCCGAGAAGAACTTCAATTCTCCAAAACACGCGGATTACGTTTTTGAGAAGAACTCGCCCAAATTAAGAAGAAAAGAAGAGATCAAAGACCATAAACACGAAATGTAATAAATAAAACACTTTTAAGTGAAAGAGAAAATTGAAAACCTAACTCAAGTCGAGCAATAAATTTAGGCACGAAAAGTGGCACGATTGACGAAAAATGCGAAAATCATGAAGAAACGTGTCAGGGCCAAAAAAGTCTAAGTGTCAAGAAAAAGTGTAATGGCGCTAAAATTTAGTGCTATTACATTTTTTAGAAATTCACTTTTATGCAGGGGCGCTAAAATTTAGTGCCCCTGCACTTTTCATACTTAGCCAAATTTTGGCTTCAGAGCAGGAGCGCACTTTTTCAATGCCACTGCATTTTTCGCAATTTGCTAAGTACAAACAGTGAGACTTCACAAAGGAGCTCATTTCGAAGGTCTTCGCAAGGCGAACATGGGGGAATGCTTGAATTGACTATTCGAGGCTTTGAAACGCATTTCGAGGTAGCTTGAAAACCACTTTGTTATGCATACTTGAAACTCACGAATCCTAGGAAATGGACAAGTTTCGTAGGGGGGTTATCCGTGGAACGAGCGCTGCTAGATTCCATTATAACAGCTGGCTCCTGTTGGGGATCTTCCTTCGGTCGTTCTTTGAAAAGAATGAAGGAAGAAGAATTCCAGAATTCAAGTGCCTTTATCCATCCATTGGGCTTGGAGTCAGGCGATAACAAAAATAAAATCTATGAAAACAAGACGTACACTTGTGCAAATGCACTTATTGAAAAGGTAAAAAAATACCTAACTAAACCTAGCCATTAATGAGACCTTCTCAAATGAAACTGTTCACAGGTTCAACAAAATAGTTTCCTTTCTTCAGCAACTTGCAAGGCCTTCCATGATCATTAGCAGCTACATATAGATGAGGTTGAAGCATTGCTTCATGAAGGAGATGAATAGGTTCAACTACCTTTGAAAATATTATGGATATATTGCTGCTCCAAAATAAATCATTGAATCCAGGCTGCTCCTATGCATCTACAAATATATCTTTAGCTGCATCCTCAAGTTTATCTTCACGCTTAGGTGCAAGTGGACCCTCTGTCTTCCCATTAGCCTCCAACCAAGCAAGATGTCTTATGGGACATTCCCTTGATCGGTCAAAGATTGAATGCTTCTTACCAGTTGCTACCTCAACAATTGATTCATCAACCACGACAACCTCATGTTGATTGGGATGATCTCCTTCATGTGACTCAAATGAAGATATGGCTGCATTGCATACCTCAATATGATGTTCACCATCCTCAGACTTGGGAAAATCTGAATTATTTATAAGAAGGTCCTCACATGACACAGATGCATTCTTTTCAACTTGATTGAAATCTGCATGCATGTCCATCTTTTCAGATCTCAAGAAAAGATTATTTTCATTCACTTGAATTTCAGCAAAATGACTTTCATCATCCTGCTTTTCATCAATGGCTTTCTGAGACTGCATAAACTAGAAGTGGGAGTCGCCAACTATGTATGCTTCCTTTTCCTGGAAGAGAATAGCGAGATCACTTGGATCGGAGTCAGGATGCTTTGGTACTACTTTTACTAATGGTACCTTAATAGCAAGCCTCTTCGGAGGTGAAGATAACTTGTGTTGATTCCCAATGGAAAAATTATGAGCTAGCTACTTTTTGAGGACAAGTAGCTCATTTATCAACCTTTGCACCATAGGATCCGTCCTCGTGATGGAAGAAAATAACTCCAAAGAAGAGGTTTCTCTGGATTCATTTGATTCAATTTTTATTTGCCCAGCAAGAATGAGATCATCTTCAATTTTTGTCGCCAAGGTTTGCACCATTGCAAGAGTAGCTGCAGGTGCTCTTCTCAATAGGAAACCAACCTCAGGCACTTGAGCATTTACAAAGAAATATTTCAAGTTCTCAGCTGTAGGTTGAGCAATAGTCAGAATTCTTCGTGTCAACTTGTTGAAGTGAGCAATGAACTCACGCATGGGCATGTGAGATTCCTTCTTCAACTGGGTGAGCTAAGCCAACAAAGCATGAGCATCTTCAAGAGGCTTGAACCTTCCTTCAAACTTGGCTATGAGAGTTGCCCAGTTTGTGATGGTACTTGGTGCCAAATGATAAAACCAATCTGTAGCAACGCCTTGGAGAGTCTCCACAAACAACCTTACAGATACATCTTCGTATTCAACACCATGAACTCCACAAGCGATGTAGAAAGCGGCAACGTGCTCATCAAGATGTTGTTCTCCATCACCAAAAAACTTGGGAAAGTTCTTCCGTGAGCCTTCAGGAAGAGCATGTAGGGGTAAAACTAGGCTCAATAGACCAAAAGCATTTCCCCAAGGACCTTGAGCAGCCACTTACATGTCCTTGGTGAAATCTTGAAAAACTTACAAGAAAATAAATTACAATAAAAAAGGACACAAGCATACTTCAAATGAAAGCATGAGGCTTTAGAATACGTATCGTGTCCTCAAATGGAGTCAAAAAAATTGTTGGGTGAAAATTATGGTAATCAGCTTTTCGATAGATTACACAACTTGGACTTCACCACACCCGTGAGATGTGAACTGCCCTCCCCTCTAAAAGGGGAGGCTCTACCGCTAATAGAAGCTGAGAAACAAACAAGTAATTACAAATGTACACAAAACTTACACGGAGTGGGGGGGTGTGTTACATTCATCCTTCTCTATTTTTTCAGAGAAGATGTTTATAATGCTTCACTGTTGGAAGTTCACAATTCTTGATAACCTTAAACTAACAACTAGCAGTAATACCAATTCCTCTATCTCGTCAAAGCGAAGCGTAGAGATACTAGAAGTGATTAATAACAAACAAATAAAGTAAAAAGGGAAAGCTCACGAAGGCACAAAGTTGTTCCATAGCTTTTTCAATGTTGGATCTATGCAGATGTACCGTTTGTCATGTTAGAAGCACAGTCTTCTAGACGAAATAATTTCACAAATACGAACGATTACAAGCACAAAGTCTTGTAGATCATCCAATAGAAGTATCAAATAGCACGAACGATTACAAGCACAAAGTCTTGTAGATCCTTCGACAAAAGTATCCAAGAGTATGAATAATTACAAGCACAAAGTCTTGTAGATCACTCAACCAGAACATGCAAGAGCATGAATGATTACAAGCAAAAAGTCTTGTAGATCATTCAACCGAATGATAAACAGAAATACAAATGCAATCTAAATAATAAATGTAACACAAAGTTTACATAAACTACTTAGAGTCCTTCAGATTCTTCAAACTAATCACCACCAAATAAGATCAACTCACAAAAGTATCGAATCCAACGCAAAGTTTGGCTTGCAATCCTTTTCTTTATTAATCGAATCTCATTCACAAAGCATGAACGCAAAGTTTCACAAATTTGTTTCAAAAAGGGTAGCACTTCGTTGCAAAAACACTAAAGGATGAATTTACAATGAAAATCCCTCACATTATATAGAAAGAGGGATGAGCAAAAATAGGAAACTGATTGAGGAAATTAAGGAAAGTTAGGTGAGCGATTTTAGGAAATCTCACCTAACTTTGACC
>VDFB02297406.1:0-29161 GCA_007258455.2 Sequoia sempervirens | reverse complement strand
TTCAATTTTCCATAGATTCTATTCTTACATATTTTTGAAATAATATAGATAACTTATTCAAATTTTTATGTCAAGTTGCCTAACTTTGATTTTTTTGAATTTTCATTGCCACTTAAGGGCCTATTTTTTCCATGATGATCCTACACATACCCTATATATGGTTAAAAAAACTATGTTTCATTTTATACCAGTTCTCATAAGTCTTTTGGGGTTTTTGACTATATTCATGTAGATGTGTTTGGTCTTGTGAATGTTCCTTTGTTAAGAAAATCTGTATATTTTGTGTCTTTCATAGATGATTATAGGAGAAGGATATTTGTTTATTTCCTCAAGAGTAAATTTGAAGTTTTTAATTGGTTTAAGGAGTTTAAGGCTTTGGTTGAAAATCAGACTAATAGAAAGATTAAATGTTTGAGGACTGACAAAAGTGGTGAGTTTTGTTCAACAAAATTTTATAGGTTCTATAAGGAGCACAGGATTGAGAGACATAAGACAACTCCATACACCCCACAACAAAATGAACTTGTAGAGAGGATGAATAGGACACCGATGGAGAGGGAAAGGAGTAAGTTGAGTGCTGTTGGTCTTGAGTAAAATTTTTGGGCCGAAGTTGTAGCCACTGTATTTTATCTGATCAATAGATCTCCTACATCAACTCTTGTTAAAAAGACACCTATGGAGGCATGCTCTGGTAAGAGGCCTTCGATGAGACATCCCAAATTCTTTGGTTGCGAAGCTTATGTACATGTTTCGAGTGTAAAGAGGTCTAAGTTGGAGAATAAGGCAGTTAAGCATATCCTCATTGGATATGGTGTTGGTGTGAAGGGGTACAAGCTTTGGGATCCAGTGGCCGAGAAGGTTTCCCATAGAAAAAGTGTAATATTTCGAGAGTTGAAACCTTCCATAGTTGAGCTGCAGTCAGAGAAAGAGGAGAAGAGAAATAAGGAGGTAGTTCAAATTCCACTTACTCCGATGAAAAGTGAACTACGTACTCTTGTTGGACCTGTTGATGAGGAGAGCCCTAATATCTCTAATTTTTTTGAAGAAGAACAACCTCAACCTCAGCAATTCAGGAGGTCTACACATGATAGGTGACCACCAAAGAGGTTTGATTTTTCACTAGAAAGATTTGATTATTCACTATTGGATTCCAGTTGTGTTTTTTCTTTGATTGCTAACACTGATGAGCCTAGGACTATTAGAGAGGCAATGGGTATGAGTGATGCAAATTCCTGGATGAAAGCCATGGATGAAGAAATGGCTGCTTTGAAGAAAAATGGTACATGGGATCTGACACCTTTACCTAAAGGATGAAAAATTGTTAGATGTAAATGGGTGTTCAAGAAGAAAAGTGGTCTTCATGGTAGCACTTGTAGAAAAGAACAAGGCACAACTGGTCACAAAGGGTATTCTCAGGTGGAGGGAATTGACTATGGTGAGATATTCTCTCTTGTTGCGAAGCTGACATCTATTCGGTTCCTAATATCACTTGCAACAGTGAATGATCTAGAGTGGAACAAATGGATGTGAAGACAATTCTCCTTCATGGTGGTTTGGAGGAAGAGATCTATATGTCATAGGCATAGCATTTTGTGGTAAAAGGTAAAGAAAATCTGGTTTGCAAGTTGAAGAAGTCTTTATATGGTCTTAAGCAGTCTCCTAGAATGTGGTACCAGAAATTTGAAACCTTTTTGTTGTCTTTGGGATTTATAAGATCTAAATCTGACTATTGTGTATATTACAAATCTAATAATGGTCGCATTCTCATAATTACATTGTATGTAGATGATATGTTATTTTTTGGGAATGCTATGAGTTTGATTTAAGATCTGAAGTCTTAGTTGTTAGCACAATTCAAGATGAAGGATCTAGGTGTAGAAAGGTATATTATGGGGATGGAGATCAGAAGAGATAGAGCTAGCAGAAAGATTTGGTTAAGCTAGAGCAACTATGTGAATTTAGTGTTCGAGAGATTCAACATGGTAGTTTGTAGACAGTTAGTTGTTCCAGTGATGCAGGGGACGAAGCTTTCTATGGAGGATTGTTCAAAATATCCTATTGAGATGGAGGACATGACTAGAGTTCCATATGGGAGTGTTGTTGGAAGTTTGATGTATGCGATGGTTTTTACTTGAGGCCATACATTGCCCAAGCAGTGGGAGTTCTTAGTCAGTTTATGGCTAATCTTGGACAGGTACATTATGATGTGGTAAAGAGAGTGTTTAGATATTTATGGGGTACTTCCAAGTACTCTCTATGTTATCATGGTTATCCTACTGGTTCTCAACATTCTGTAAGTATTCGTGGATATGTGGATTTAGATTGGGTAGTTGATATTGACAACAGAAGATCCACTAGTGGATATGTGTTTACAATGAATGGTGGTGCTATAAATTGGATGAGTAAGTGACAAGATGTAGTCGCTTTGTCCACGATAGAAGTAGAGTACATGGCAATTACTCATGCTCTCAAGGAAGCCATTTGGCTTAAGAGATTGTGTTCAGATATTGGTTTTGATGTAGGAGAAATTCCTAGATTTTTTGTGACAGTCAGAGTTCCATTTGCATAGCAAAGAATCCCACTTTCCGTGCCAAAACAAAGCACATTGATGTTCAATTTCATTTTTTTTGTGATATGGTAGAAGATGGAAAGGTAATATTGGAGAAAGTTGACACTTTCAGAAATGTTGCAAATGCATTGATGAAGCCAATGGGCATATTTCAGATGGTGTGTTGTTTCCATGGGCCTTGGGGCCCTGATTAGTTGATTATAGATGACTCATGTCAGGTCTTCAACAAGTGGGAGAATGTTGGGATAAGTGGTTGTCTCAACTTGTGCATGAAGGATATTAGCGGTGGTGACTAATAGAACAGATGAAGGATATTAGCGGTGGTGACTAATAGAACACATGAAGGATATTAGTGGTCATTACTAATAGAATGCATGAAGGATATTAGCGGTGGTGACTAATAGAACACATGAAGGATATTAGTGGTGTTGACTAATTGAATGCATGAAGGATATTTTGCATGCAATGCATTTTTGTAGTTAGCCGTGGATCAGAGGTGGTTGCTTTGTTTGTAACTACACTTGAGTGGTAGCTGTAATTTCTCTACCAATTGTTGCGATTAGTTCAAACTCAGCTTTACACTTTGAATTGGCTTCGAATATTGCATGTGATGAGGCCTTCTATTCATTGCAATTGTTAGTTATTAAATATTCTATGCCTTAGAATATTGAGAAGATTGAAATTTGATAATTTCTGAGACACCATTATGCTGCCAATGTTATCCCTATTTTTGTTGAAGATTGGTGAACACCTGGAGAAGCTTAGTGTTGATATTGTATTGTAATTGTTTGTTATTGATAATACAAAGTACTGTGCTTTTGGTGTTTGGGGTTTTTTTCCTGAAAGGTTTTCCTCATGTAAATTTGTGTGTTTTATTCTTTTTTATGTGTATTTGAATGTGTTTCTTTCATTGTAATAGTTTAAAGATTTGTATGAATCAGCACTATCTCTCCTTCATAGATTAGTGATGGAAGCGTTGTTCTGCACATCTGCTTCCTTTCAAAATCCATGAATGAAGTCTCTTTAGTATGTAATGTTTAGAATTATTGACATGTTATTAATAGATTAACTGCAAAAAGCAAGATAAATTTTATTATGTTATAGCAAGCATCAAATCTATGTATTAATTGAGATATAGGAATCATATCAATATGTTGTTATTTTAAAATGATACTGATAAAATTTAAGTGCATGTAGATAGCTTATTTCTTATTATTGTTTCTCTTTGTGCTAGCATGTGTTTGGGCTTTGTTGCCCTTCATTTGTGCAAATTGGAGTAACACCTCCAGTCCTCCTATTTTGGAATAATCAGAGGTCATTTATAAATTTGGGGTCTAAATTTTCTTTTTTTGATTTGGGTAAAAGCACAAAGTTGTGTCACACTTTCAACCAACTTATCAACACAACTGAATTTAAGTATTTCTAACTAAAAATCAATTTTGGTCAAACATATGATCTAGTAAGATTCATTCTAGCTAAGTTAGATACTTCCACAACTTTTTCAACTAAAATTGTTTACTAAAAATTTATGGAGCACCACTTTGAGTCTAATTTACCAAAAAAATAAAATTATTTGAAAAAAATGAAGTTTCAATAACTCATGCTAATGTAAAGAACATTTAAAAAATATATATATAAAATACCCTTTTGTAGATCCATAAGTGTAGTTTTCAAAAATAGATTTATTTTAATGGTTAAATTATTTTTATATTTTATATTTTATTTTTACTAAAATTAAGTTATCAACACAAAATATTAGGTTGATTACTATGCCAAGGAAAAATACAAAAACTTATTAAAAGAAATTGAAAAAAATATGACGCACTAGATAAAATAATTTATTTTAAGATGGTATAATTTTTTTCCATTTTAGAAAAATATTTAATGTGAAAATTGACGTCCAATGAAAATAGTTGTTTTTTGATTCACGCATATTTTAATATTTATTTAAAAATATATGTTTATCAAAATTGGAAAAAAAATATATCCATGCACTAAAATTTCAAGTTATAAATACACACAAAAATTTGAAAGAAAAAAAAAATTACTATAAAAAGTTTGACATCCCATGCAACTTCATTTTTCAGCATTTTATCAGCAACTAAATTATAGTTTTAATTTATTAAAAACTAATTTAAAATAATTTTTTTATTTTTTTTTAAAATACAAACATAAAATATACTAAAAAATACATATTTTACTAGTTTACATCATTTCAAAATTTAAAACATATATGCCACTTTTTAGTGATTCAAGTTTAAAAATTGGATCAATGTTGGTCATTTCCTTTATAAAGTGTGACACAACTTTGTGCTTTTACCAATTTTTCAATATGGGAAAAGGGGCCCACTCCCATTTTATAAAACCTAAAAATATAAACATTAGAAATATGCTTCAGACCCTTAACAAGAGAGCATAGGTTGAATCCCTTTAACTAGAAATCTGAACAAAGAATCTCGGATAAAGTTCACTTCAGAGGGAAAACACACATTATATTAGGCTACCCCTTTTTAACATGAGAATGGAGAGTCATCTTGCTATTGACTTGATACCTTAAATCAAAGGTGTCTTCTTCTTTTTTCTCTCTAGCATGGTCCAAGCATTAGGATTTTTTGAAGAGTTAATCATTATGAAGAATCTCCAACCCTAGAGTTCTAGAAGGGGTAATGTCCATGGGTGACCAAAAGTAGGTCAATGGACTCAAAAAGTGGGTCCATGGGTAATGTCCATGGGTGACCAAATGTAGGTCAATGGACTCAGAAAGTACATTAGTACACAATAGAAAGTTATAGGAAGAGAAAATCCTAGAGAGGCCCAAAACGGGGAAATAAAACAAATACAGTACAATTGTGGACCACTAACACATCTAGTAGGAGGGGACTGCGCAACCTTGATAGATGAAGCCGACAAAAAAATAGTAGTAGAAGAGGCATTTTCTAAAGAGGCCTCCAAGAAACTATCTTCCCCACAGTTGGAATCAATCACCATGTGACATGGCTTAGCTCCTTTGCATGAAGTGATCTATTTGAAGGAGGCAAGACTATGAACCAAATGAGAAATTTTTGTTGGTTTTCAGCTAAGTGGCTAGTAGCATAACATAACAGGGTCTACATTTTCAAAACCCAACTGTCTAGTGACATTCAGGTACATAACTTTCCCGTGTACATAGAAGAAGATTCAGTGGAACTGAATTCCCATGGTCAAGATGCATGATTCTGAATTGACTTTGTACTTCCATTAAGTTGTATAGTTGAAGTTTTAATTAAGCATTGATTTTTGAGAAAAGGCATCAGGATGAAGCCTCATCCTTGTAACAAATGTGAGTATTTTTTCATCAACTATTTCCCTATAGGAAGCATGGAATCACCTTATCACGGCTACCAAGTGCTTTGTAACATGTTAAAGTCATGCTACATGATGTGGCTTGTTTGGCTTAAAAAAGAAAAAGGCCATCTCATATTGATTTTGTAGTATTTTTGTGTAATCCATTCTCACACAATTTAGTGTCTATTGTTTTAATTCATTCTTTGAGTCTCTATTTTCCTTGTATAATTGAATGTTAACTACAATAAAATGGAATGTTGTGTATATTAATATCTTTCTAAAAAAACATGGGAAGATGGTTTACAGGTAATAACAAGCCAAGTAATATTCGGGAGAGTGATCAATGGTTTAGTAACAATGACAAAGGTTGTGGATTTTTATGTATCACTATTTCTAAAAGGTTCTTACGTCATATAGAGGACTTAGATTTCCTTATTATTCCTTGGTCCACTATTTTATATTTTTGTGGAGATCCATTAAAACCTCCATCAACTTGCAATGACTCCTTAATTTACTTGAGTGAATATTTATTACTACCTCCATGCACTTGTGATGACTCCTCAATTGACAAATTTTCACCAAAAGTTGTAAACACTACTACTAATACTCGTCGTCCTCCTCCTATTGTTTCTATAGAGATACAATATACTTTTGAGAAATGACATCTTGAAAATTCTATAGAACCCGTAATAAATGGACAAGAAAGAAGCATAATATCTTAGGTGGTTTTTCTATATTAAAATCAAACTTTAGAGCCAATGAAAATATTTAAAAAAAAATTTAGTGACTAACTTTTTTTTTAATTAATATCTAACTTTATGGTGATTCAATGTCTAAATTTATATCTGTATATAATTTTAAATAAATATATTGAAATGGTTGTTAACTTAGGAAGCTTAGGCCCCTAATTTTTGTACGTGATAGAGTAATATGCGTCTAACTTAAAATAATTAATTTTTCTTAGGCAATTTTGTTTTACGGTTAAAAAAAATCTCTCAAATCTAAGAAGATTAGACACTTTTGAAAACCTGAAATGGTCAAATCTAGGGGTTATAAATTCCAAAAATAGTAAATCACAACACATAGTTACTAAAAACATCTTTGATAAGATCAGTGTTACTTCTCTAAAGGTTTCCAATGAATCCCTTTTGTAAATTCATTCATGTCTACCAAATACACCTTCCCAGGATGCTTGCTTATTATACATGACAAGTTTCTTTGATAAATCTCACCTTTAGGATTTGGATAAAAAATTATGACGAAGTTTTCATCTTTGATGACAACTCTCATGTAGTTGTATCACCTTCTTGAATGTACCAACTTGGGTTTATATAACTCTCCTATGATCTCTCCTTATCTACATGCTTTCAAGACATTTTATCCTATGGTTGTACCTCACACTACTAATGGTACCTTAATACATGTTAGCACATGCATAGACAATTTGGAGCATTTTTAATATATTTTTATCCTGTCTATTTCCTTATATTCTTTTGTGAATTGGAAAGACATTGAAACTGCACCTATAGTTACATTTCTTCTTAAGGGAAAATTATTGTTTGATTCAAGTGGAATTTTTTCAAAACCTAATATAAATCCACCCTTACATATTTCTCATGCAAGAGGCTTCTTATTGGTGAGGGAGGAAGTGGTAGGCAACCAAGTCCTTGTGACCTCTCTCTCTCTATATGTGTGTGTGTGTGTGTTTGTTCATCTTCCCTCTTCTTGTGGGAGTCATCTTTCTATTCCTTCATGAGATTTCTTTGTACATGGGTACCTATCATGACACTTCTTATTGAGACTCATTACTTTTTCTACCTAAGTTACACTTAAGGGGTTGCTAGTATAATATTCTATTGTACTTAATAATTTTATTAAGTTGAGTTAGATTAGCATATCTCTCTTAGGTAGCTAGTAATAACATATGTCATTCTTTGTAGAAATAAATTGACTTGATTAAATTTAACTCATATCCCCTTGAACATTTGTCATCATGACTCTTCCATCTAAGAAGATATATGCATACTTTTCCTTAAGTTATTAATCAATATAAAATAGCCACTACTATTAAATATAATCTTTCAATATAATATTTAAATTAAATAATTTCTAAACAATTTGATTTCAGATTTATTTTTCCTTAGAAATGTAACAAAACATTTTCCTCATTGATTTTTGACTGTCATGGGAGCCATTTAAACTAAATGGTTAAAAGGTTGAACACTCATAAATACTTTGTACATCATTTTCTTTAGAAATGTAACAAAACATTTTCTTCATTAATTTTAGACTGCCATGAGAGCCATTTAAACCAAATGGTTAAAAGGTTGATTACTCATAAATATATTGTACATCATTAATTTAAATTTCTATAAACTTTTATAGTGCAGTATCTTTAAAAGATATTAATTAAAATAGTAAAATGTGATCCAACAAATTTAAAATTCAAAAAATCAAGAACATGATTTTAAGCTAAATTGTTAAAATATTGAACACTCATAAATACATTGTACACCATTCTATTTAAATTCTTTAAAAAAAATAGTGAAATGCTTGATCAACAACAAAAGGATGCATATCTGAATAAAATTCTTTTTGCTTGATCAACAACAAAAGGATGCATAGTTGAATGGAATTCTTTTTTATTGTGCATTCACCAATATGAGTTTTTGATAAAGGGTAAAACGGGTTTTATAGGGACCTGAAACCACAAAGTTTACAATAGAAAAGAAAGGACAGAAAAGTCCAGCAAACAAAACCGGCTGCACAAAAGGAAAAGACCAGAACAAGTAGTAGCCACCCGCAAAAGACCAGAAAGGTCAAACAAAAAAGGTCAGCAGAAGAGCCAACAAAAGACCAACCGCAATCAACCTAGAGTCTTCAGGACAGACTCTATCTCTGCCTCCAGGTTCTGCATATCATGAACGCCCTTCTTAAAGATTTGAATCATTTGCGGAGTGGGAGGAGCCTTCCTCTTCAAATTGGCCCTGGTTCTCTTGGAAATGCCAGCATCCTCCTCCTGATTTCTTTCATTAATTTCCTCCAGATCAACCACCAGAGACCCCTATTGAGCTTTGTCCAATTTCTCAGTCATGGCGTTGATGATGATGGTGTTGTGTCTGGCCATACGGTTGTTTTGCTGGCAATAATTCTGACAGTATTTTTCATTTTCTCCAATTCAAATTCAACATTTTTGTCCTTACCAGCTTGGTACTGGGTATCAATGCTGACACCGTAATCTCTTCATTCCAACTCTTTCTTATCAAGCGCCGCAACCTTAACACCCAAATCTTCCAATTTTCTTTGAAGGGCCCAATTTTTTATCTTTAACTCATTGATTTCATGAAAAGCCCATTCTGAAAGTTTGAAATGGCTATCAACATTATTTCTAGCAAGATCCAAAAAATCCATAGAGGGATCTCTATCAGTGTTGCAACAGGTATTAGCAGGGTCAGGAGTAGCATGGGAACCAGTTTTAGCATTTCTATCCAACGACGGGACAACAGAAGGCTCAAAAATGTTAGCACCAGACTCCTCAGATTCAGGAGAATCTTCAGAGTACGAGACTAGGTTTTTAGCTGGAGGATTCTTATCAATACTTCTGGTTTTAAGGGAAGGGCTTCCCTGTTTAGGCACACCGTGAGTTTTCACAGTAAGGGGGTTAGGGGAAATATTACCAGTTTGGACAACGGGCGGGCACAGGCTCGTTCTAGCCGGGCTTAAATTAGGCAAAAACCCCGAGCAACTGGGTTCAGTATCATCATCCTCAGAATTAGGGGAGGCTTCCAAATTAGCAGGGACGGGCATTTTTTGATAATGTTCAACAATTAATCTAATTAGGCCAGTATGCAAAATAGGGAATCTTCTAGGGTTTTTCTTGTGGTCATCCAAGCTTTTTCTCAAAGAATAGAGAAGATAGTAGGGGAAAGAAACCCTAACCTTGTAGTGGAAGTGGTTATGCAGGGAAAAGTGATAACCGTATACCTTGGTGAAGCGACCATCCACAGTTATGTACTCCATGCCAACCCAAAGAAACTTTCTCCAAAGAGCTTTTATGGTGTCAGCTTCAAAGTAGCTATTAGCAATTTTCACCAAATTCAGTCTCTCCTCTTTTTTTGGAAATCTGACGACGGCTTCATCCGAGAAAACCCTATCCCTGAAAAACTTTTTCCCATCAGTAGACATTCCCGTCACTTCAGCTATAAGATCTTCATTGAGCTCAACTTTCCTACCAAAAAGGGTAAGAACCCCATTATCCCAATTTTTCTCAAAAAGATCCATAGCCTCCTGATTAGAACCATGGAGTTTCTCCAGAAAAGGAAGTAAACCCCCTCTTTTAACTTTTTCCCAAGCCTTAACATTTCTAGTGTGCATCTCAAAGCTGTCCGGCTCAATTGTTTTCCTATCTCCACCCATCTTGGCACACACAGTGGAGCAGACAAAGACGAGAACTTTCCTAGAACTGGTCCCGCCAAATCTAAGAACCCACAAAGCGTGCCAGACCACCTTGCAGACTAAGCAACTAAGCTCGGTCCCATACAATCTAATGATTGTGATGTGATAATTCCATCCTGTCCTCATTAATGAAATGACATGCCTCTTGTCCATGTGATTCATCATAACTCAATAAAGCCCGAAGATTAACACTTAGATCACTCAATAAAGCCTGGACATTAACACTTAGATCACTTAGATCACCAATATGAGTTGTTTATGAGTTTTGTAAGAGAAAAACACTGAATACAACTAGAGCATATATTCTAAGATGTCAATAATCTTTGAGCACAAGTTGAATAAGGCATTAAAATAGAGAAAAGCCAAAAGATTGTTAAGAAATTACATAGTGACAAGTGTAAATAAAATGGATAACAAATTTGATTATCTTCAATACTAAATCTTTTGATTTGGTACAAACTCCTTGCATAGACATACAAATAATACATATAGATTATAAAGTATAGATAAAAAAAAATCTACATGTAAACATTATGTGAATTATACCAAATAGATCAAGACATGCTTTATATCAAATAATTGAACAATAAATAGAACCATGGGTATTTTGAAAAGTACAACATTTTATTAAAGGTTTTAGTATTTATTAATGTAAATAAAATAATGTTTATGTTTAAAATTATTTTTAAAGAAATATGTAATATAGGGATATCAATATTGTAATGGTTTAGATGTGAACATTTTATTTGATATATGTATATATATATATATATATATATCATATAATGTTTTATTAAATTAGATTTTGTAATTACATTATCATGACATTACTTTTGTTGAAGGTATAATTCATAAGACTCATCTTTTATTTCATTAGATATAGAAATCTTATAAATAATTACATATTAATAAACAATATAAATTTTTATTTACAATAAATTATGATATCCAAAGTAGCAATCAATAACCATATTTTGTCATTTAAGTTTCTATTCATAAATTTAAGTAAAAGTATATTTCATTAGCCTTCTAATGGGTACTATCAAGGCTAAATGGATCCCATAAGCCATAAGCCAAGAGGATGTCCATGTTTCAAATGATTGAGAAAGCATCATATCAATATAGACCATAAACAACAAACTTTTAGAAAAATGGTGCAAACAAGACAACAAAGGTTGAGAATTTGAAAAGTTATGATTCCCTACTCTTCTAAGGGAGAGTGTGGAGATGAACCCTTTTTAAAGAACATGTGGCTATTCTTCAAGAGGATAGCCTCAATTTCACTATCAAATAAATAATTGTACATAGTCATGTATCTATAGAAAATTATAAGATCAAGAATTTCCTATTTAATAATTCTCATTTTCTGTTTTTATAGTCATTTTGGTGTTCATTCCTTATACATGTTTTAGATATCATGTTTCTAATTTCTAACCCTAAAACTCCATCTCTAGTGTTCCATACCAACTACACCAAACTCTCTAGACAACTTATAACTAGTCTTCACCTAGAAATTAGAGTCCAAATTCTCCAAGGACACCAACACCCCCTAGCACTAATGTCTAGACAAAAGCATCCCCACAAAATTTTTAGCATATTCTAGACACATTAATAGACAATTTTGAATTATCATATGGAGTAATTTGTTTTTTTGAATTGAATAATTTTGGAGTCATTACAAATAAAGCAAATAAATCTTATAATTTCAACTTATTTCATATAGCATTTTAAAAATCTACTCTAATAATAAGTACAAATTATTTGAATTACTCCATCCCCATGTGCTGTTATCCTTATTAAAATTTCAAAAATGTCTCCTAAACTCAAACCATAATTTTTACTCTATTTTCTTTCTAATCAACCCTTGACTTACTTTAGTTAAATATTTTGAAACCCTGCTTTCTCATAATGTCCACTTAGCTCATTCTCTCTTGCAAACACCTACTAGTTTTTCTTCTCAAAGGGTTGATACTAAATTTTTAGATGTCCACTATTAATTCTTACCTTCTTCCATGTCTAAAAGTCTAAAATTAATCCTTTATTGCATCCTTCATTGGACCTCCTTTTATCCTCATCAGTAGTTTACTCCAAAAGAATTTGTCACACATTCATTTGTGTTTGGATTTTCCATGTCCTAATCTATCAACGATGTTGATTATGTAGTATCTTTTCAAGATTTTATTGATAGATAAGACTATATAGGTCTATATGTATATTATATTATTGATGTGAGATGTCTATGGTCATGTGTGTGTTAATCCATTGATTGTATTAACTAAAAATACTCCTTAGTTGAAGGCTATGTTTGATCTCCTTTTAACCTCATTTGTAGCTTACTTAGAAAAACCTCACTTTCACTATAATGTTGACTAGGTTTGAATCTTTCCATTCCCCAATCAATTAGTGATGTTGATTCTTGACATGTTTTCAAGATTTAATTGATAAATAGGCTATCTATGCCTATATATGCATTAGATTATTAATTGGTGTTATGGTTTAGAGACATGCTTTACTTTTATGATTCCTTCTTGAGTACTTACATGAATTTGAATAGAGAATCATTTATGTATTTACTAAAGCTAATTGTGATTGGTGCATTAAGTTATGATGTAATCCTTATTATGTAAGACATTGACAATATGATTTATTAGCCTACTTTAATGTATGACTATATTCATTGAGTAAAATGTTATTATGATGTTGCACATGCCTTGATTTTCATTCATGAAAGGATGATATATTGGTCTAATCTCTTGCTTTTGAAGAGCAAAAAAATATACTAAGGGGGGGTGAATCAGTATATTAACAAACTTTTATGCTTTCAACTTTTTTCAACTTTAAACTCTAACTTAGTATCAACTTTGCAATAATATAAAAAATATGAACAAGTTGATACCAAGATTTTACGTGGAAACCCTTATGGGAGAAAACCATAGTACAAATAATGTACTTTATGAATTATATAATTTTTACAATGAAAGTAGGTGCCAAACTACTTGAATCACTAGTAGGCACCAACCCACAAGGAGCACCAACTTCTAAAATAGATTTTGGACCTTCTGTCAAATTCACACTTCTGCTCTGCTCTGCTACAAGAACCCTTCTACTGCATAAGCAAAAGTTCATTCAATAGATCTTCTGATGTACGCTTATACAACTACTCGTAACTTTTTTGCACACAAACCTTCTTACTAAACCATGCACATACCAAAAATAAATTACTGATCTCATATATATATCCACTAGCAACAATTTTAATCACTTACGTTGGCTTCAACAAAACATAAAATATTCTCCAATAGTCGGTTCAAATCACAAGTTGTATTTAATGCACACCCATATATGTTGGCTAATACATAGCTTGGACCCAAAACAATTTTCTCAAGCTTGGTAACAATTAAACAACTACTCGTTATACATCTGCAACACACTATATTCATTGAGTCGTCCATAATGAGAAAATAGACAAGAAAATTATTCTACCAAATATCCTAACTTGTACTTCGATTGATGCAATACCACAAAACTTACCAATAAGGTAACATACATGCTTAACAACCTTTCCTGGATATCCACAACACAAAATGATGATTCGGTGAAGCATACAGATCGACTAAATAACTGGATACCATGTTCTTCATGCTTTATGTCGTTAGCACAGTATCTTCTACATTTTTTGTCGGTATAAGTAGATCCTAATTTGCATACTGAGATAATGACTTCAGTTGCGATCAATGAAAACACTAGAAGTCATAAAAAATCTCCCCAAGCCATATGCCAATAATCTCCCCCTTTGGAATTGATGGCAACACTTAGTGAAAAATGACTAAGTGTTGGAACCAAACTCAAAATTCCAAAACACAACAAAACACTGCTCCCCCTTAGAATGTTAAGAAATTTTTCACTGCTCTCCTCCCCCTTTGAAATCAATGACAAAAATTTACTACTTACTCTCCGCTTTTTTCTTTTTGGAAAGACAAAATTTTACTACTCTCTCTTTTTCCTTTTGCTAAATAGAAATTTGAGAAATTGCAACTGCTACACAAATCAGAAAATGATTTTATACTTATCCTTTATCTTCAGAAGAAATTTCTTCCAAGCATCTACTGCAATCCCAATAATTATTATCAAACTGTTGTTTTCTGATGTCTTGTTGATGATTTGAATGAGGGATTCAAGAATTGTAATCGTTTCTTCCAACTTCTCTCCTTTCTTCAGAATCTCAATTTTTTGCTCCATTCTACATTCAGTTAGATCTTTCACTTTCCAGAAAGTGTCCATAAGAGTGTTTCTGGAAGAGTGAACCTTTGCATGCTCAGTCTGCAACTCATGAATCTTTTTCTTGACAACTCCATCCTGGTCCTGAAACATATTGTAATCTTTACCAATTTTGATCAATTCACTCTCAATTTGCTCCAGCTTGTCCTTCTATTTTCCAACCACATGTGGCCATCAGAGACAATAATTGTAGACCTTATTTGTCGAGTCAATGCATTTCCTTAACACATTCATTCTCTTTTTCAGTTTGGAGAGAGACAACCTAAATTGCTCCTTTAGATATAAAATTACTTCTTCCTCTTTCCTGTCCAGAGGCACAAAGTCCATAGCCTCCCTGATACATTCAATCAATTGTTCTGGAAGTACATTATGCAAACTTTCCAATTCAATATTGTTGTACACAAAGTATCTTCCTAGAGTGTCCTCAATGACGTTCTGTTCATATGATGGCCCATTTAACCATATGTCAGCAATCTTTTGCATTCCATCTTCCTCCTGAACAATCTAAAATATATTTGTTTTCAATAAAGCACCTTCTTCATCACTTTATTCTGCTATCACTATATCCAATTCAACTGATTCTGGTTCATCTCTTGGAGTGTAGTCATCAGAATCTTCATTTGGTATATCAACAATATCTTGCTTTTTCCTTTTTCTTTAGTTCTTGGAGATTTGTGTGCTGGGGGAACGTCATATGCAAACTCTAGAGCCCTTTTTCTGCTTCTTCTCCACCTTACCAGAAGAGGACCCAACTTCAACTGTTCTTACCGAAAGAGAGATGCCAACTACTCCAAATTTTTCCAAAAATTGTTTAAAGAAATTTTCATAAACTTGCTCACAGTTTTCCAGAGTATTGAAATGCTTAAAATTTTTCTTACAAATAGGTTCATTTTCTTTCCATACCACATTGTCATTCTAAGGCAAGCAATTCAAAAAATACATCATAATGTATATAACTAAGATACCGAACCTAAAGGCGTAATCTGCATCTTTCGTTAATTGCACATTTTCCATCAATTGATCCTTTATCAATCCACATCTGGTTAGGGTTTCAACTTCCTTATTATGAATCGACTTCTTTTTCGAAACATCTCCAATATTGCATAATCCTTTTAAATTCTTGATAACCTCTCTTGAAATTTGATAGGGTTTGTCCATAGTAAGGATATCATTATTCATTATGTTCAAGATAAACTTGACCACTTCCACATTGACAGAATAGGGAAACTCATTCTAGATGTCTAGATTCTAATGTTTCACACCTTCAAGCCACTTCAATTCACTGGTTGGCAACAAATTTCTTATATCCTTGATCTTCCTACTACTATATTCATCCAAAGTCATTGTTCCTTTGATTTGCTTCATTTTACTTTCCGTACTAAACAAGGTTATCTACCAAGCACAAAATTTCAAAATTTTATGAGCAACTGAAGTACCTGAAGAATTCATCACCGAATTTGCTATACTCCTTTAAGATTTCACTGTTGAGGCTTTCCTTTTGTTCTCCTACAATGCAAGGTGAAAAATGAGGGTTCCAAATACCCTTTTATGACTTTGCGCACCTAACCTTTTTAGTTGCATTAAATAATTTTCCCTAGGAGTTCTAGTAACTCTGTTTTCTTAGACAACAAAAGAAAAATTTGTCTATGAACCTTCTGCATCACATGTTCCAGTATAAATGATCACTGATACCTTTTCAAACTTTTATCACAGCTATTGACAATTTTTTGCATTTTGTTGCCAGCGATCGACAGGGGGCCAAAGATCTTCCTTGAAACACTCCCCCTAGGCCAATGGCTTGAGCTCAATTTTCAAAGGAATTACCGAAGGGATTTCCAGAGGTAGCTTCTAGTACGAACTTATTTCCTTCATCACATCCACTCTTTCTTATCCATGTTTTCTTCATCTAATCTCTTATTTCTTCCATAGTCACTTTTTCCTTTCCTTTGTCATTTTTTTGTGAATCTCCAGCTGAATGAATCCATTATTTACTATGTTGCATTCTTCAGATTTTTCTTTTAAGGATTGAGCTAGAATCTCCTCATTTTTCTTCCTTTCTTAAATCTCCTTAGTTAGCTTCATTGCCACAGATTCCATCTCAAGCTTCAGAGTAGCATTCTTTCTAGCAAGTTTTTCACATTCTTTAGTTATCTCTTTTAGAGTCTGATTCAGGTGAACAACTTCCAAGTTTTTATTTTCTTTTTGCTTTAGCTGATCACATAGTTCCTTCCTCTTTTCTCTTGACTCATTGATTTTATCCTTCAATAATTGAATGAGTTTCTCAGCATCCACAATATTTTCTCTTAATTCCATGACTTTTGGACCTTTTATCCAATTCGCACTTATAATCTACTCTGGTACAAGAACCCTTCTACTACATAAGAAAAAATTCACTCAACAAATCTTCTGATGAACACTTATACGGCTTCTCTAAACTTTTTTGCACACACACCTTCTTACTACACCATGCACACAACAAAAATGAATTACTGATCTCATATATATATCCACTCGCAAAGATTTTAATCACTTAATTCAGCTTCAACAAAACATGAAATATTCTCCAACAGCCGACTCAAATCACAAGTTGTATTTAATGCACACCCATAAAGGTCAGCTAATACATAGCTGGGAACCAAAACAATTTTATCAAGCTTGGAAACAATTAAACAACTACTCCTTATACATCTGCGACACGCTATATTCATTGAGTCGACCATATTGAGAAAATAAACAAGAAAAGCATTGTACCAAATCTCCTAACTTGTACGTTGATTGCTACAACACCACAAAACTTACCAATAAGGTAACATGCATGCTTAAAAACCTTTCCTGGAGATCCACAACACAAAATGATGATCTGGTGAATCATACAGATCAACTAAATAACTGGATACCCTGTTCTTCATGCTTTCTGTCGGTAACACACTGTCTTCTACATTTTCTGTTGGTATAAGTAGATCCTGATTTGTAGACTGAGATAAAACTTCAGTTTCCATCAATGACAACACTAGAAGCCATAAAAAATCTCCCCAAGCCATATGCCAACACCACCTTCAATGTTGCTTCGTCAACGGATGATGGACAATTCTGCTCAAATATATTTATTTCAAATCTGATCTGAATCACATTATGTTCTTCCTTTCAAATTTGATTCAAATATGCACAACTTCTTTTCTCAAATTTTATTAAAATTATGCTTACTCTCTTCCTTCAAATCAGCTCCAAATATGTACCACTTCTTCATAATAAACTGGTCATAATCATAGCATCAACTTCTCATTACTTTCTACCTTGAAATCTGCCCAAATTTGTCCTCTATCTCTGCATAGACTCCTTCTATATTTCTTCTCAAATTCTTGCTTTATCTCTGCTAGATCTTCTTCTTTTATATCAACATACTCTTCTCACAAACTTGTCGTAAACTCTTCTCTTAAATCTATATTTATACTTCTTTTATATCTGCATGTATATCTTTCAGATATAACTTTTATTCTGCACACTTCATCACACATATATCTTCTTAATGTAAATTAGATTTGCACTTCATAGTGCTACTCCTTCTCTTCCTTAAATCTCAAAAAATATATCTCTTATTGCTTGCTTTTGTTCACACAATCTTCTATAAATATGCCATGATACTTCTCACAATCCATCTTCAAATTTGAATATAAACTTCCAAAAATTAGATCTTATTATACTTGGATCTGTTGGTGTCTTTATGATATTATACTTTCTTACACACACTCCATGCCTGAATTTGAAACACAATTATATATATTGCAACCTTTTGTAAGAGATTCCACCATTTAAAATCTGCCTTTTCAAGGAATCACTTCAAATCTGTTTGTTTATCTTAATCATACCCTTTCATATTAATGAATTTGGATCAATGGTAAATCGTACCACTTATGCTTATTTGAATTTTTATTTTTAGAAAAAATTGGAGTTGCATATTAGAATGGGGTGCTTAAGTTTACTAATGAAATCACACCATTTTAAATGAAGTTGCATCTTCTAAACTTTGGATCTATAATGCCCTTAATTTACATTAAGATAAAAACACAACCAACAATTTTTTTTTTTTAATGATATTATAAAATACTAACATTTAACAACCTTACATGAGCATGGTACCTATATTGTGCATCGGGAGACAATGCTCGTGCAACATCATCACCACCATGTAGTCCAAGAGCGAGGTAAGGGGACAAAAATGAATTTAGGTTAAATCCAAATATGGGGTTTACTAGACCCTTAAGTACCAAATCAAGAGTTGATGCTCAGTTTCACATGAAATTTAATGTCCTTATTAGACCTCCTTGGTAAGGTTTCTCATGTGGGGAAAACATATAAATATCCTCAAACTTGATTTACTATGAAACCTAAGGACTTATTGACAAAACATTATTCTACTTGCCAACCCTACCATTTCAATCACCTCGATGATATCAAAGGAGTCTACATTAAACATTCCACCTTGAAACTCAATTATGAGAATGAGAAAGATATTGATAATATAATTTATCTATTAACTTTCTTATTTGCTTATTTATTTTTAATTATCACTAATCTAATTATTTACTCATCCCTACTAATTAAATAAATATATATATTTCATTTTATTTTAAATTCATAAGATTACATACAATTGAATATAACTTAAGATTAAGATTGTCTTTGAACATGTGCACTAGTACTATCCCAATAGGATCATGTTAGGTGGGTTTGCCTTAGTACAAACTAGCTATTAACAACCCTAATGCTACTACGTTATATTTCATTTTTAATAGCGAATATATTCAAATTTACTTGTTATTTAGTTATTTACCAATATATAAATATTTTCTACTAAGCCTTGTATTCTTCTTCTTTACATATGAATACTATGGAGATAATTAATACTATACATAATATAAATATATATTTTTTTACCAATATTAATTTACTTTTAATTTTTTTTTTAAAGAAACAACAATGAATAACTTTAAGTAACTTTTATTGTTTTATATATGAATAATTATGAGGATAATTAATACTATAAATAATAGAAATATATCTATTTAGCTATATTAATTTATTTCCCTTTTGAAAGAGCAAGAACAAATAAACAAGTAACTTCGCTTTTCTTTTAAGGAGTACTACTAACAACCATTACTTTACTTTCTATTTTTTTTGTTTTCACATTTTACATTAATTTGTGACCCCTCTCAAGGTGGGGGAGTAGGAATCATTCTATTCTCTAAAAATGTTAAAAAGAACAATGTATAAGATGCTCTATATTTAAGTTAGACTTTCTTAAGGGATACGTGGAAAATCCTAACCTACTCCATTATTATTAAGTTTAGAATAACTTCTTAAGATTTAATCATGGGGATGCATTCCCTCCTATCTAGTATAACATGATTTAAAATTTAGTTGGTGAAATTTTGACGTGAGTAACAATAGATTCATCCTACGCCTCCCTCTTTATTCATTCTTTATTCCTCTGTTTGAAAAAGTGAAGAACAACCTTCTTTTGAAAGAAAATATGAACCAATCTAAATTATACTTGATCGTAACATATTATTCCTATACAAAATTAAGTATGATGAAATAATGTGCGTAGAATATTAATATCAAGAGATCATAAATATTTAATCGCAAGCCCTCACTTTGTGACTTGTTTTGACTGTGCGGTACATGCTCTCCCTTATGCATATGCATATAGAGTTACATCTTATTTAAAAATCTAACTAAGGTGATAGTTCCCTAAAATTAGCCTACTCACCGGTGATACAGAGTGACGACATGTATCAAAATCAAAGATTAAGGTTTGGTTTTTTTTTCTTATTTTTTTCTTTTTTACGTCTCATTCACGTGAAAGCTTAGTCAATTCTACCACTCCCGAGTGAGTCTCGTGAGGACTTTAAAATTGAGAGAAAAGACAACTCTATCTGACAATATGTTAGGCAGCTACGATGGTGAGGAGTAGGGCCTTACACAGGGCTGTGTTGCGATTTCTATGTTGTTTTTTTTTCTTTTTTTTCATACCAGCTTAACCAACCATTGGATAATGAAGCATGCCGCCAAGTCTTTAAGGAAGTGACCTTGCAAGGCTTGAAATGAGAAACAAGTAATTTATTTTAGTCGCCTTATTCAACTTTCTAGACAAGCTCAAACCAATTGAAATGGGCAGACTTGGTTAGGGTAAGTTGATGCATCTGCCTTCATTACTTTGAGCTCTTTTCTTCTTTTTTTTCTTTTCCTTTCTTGCTCATGTTGTAGGTCCACTACTGTTGTTTGTAAGCTCATGTCCCCCCATCCCCTACAGTAGCACATAAGATGTAAATCATTATTCTACTAGTTTCTTTTCTGCTCCTCTTAACCTTTCCATTGTACCTCTATTTTACTACATTGTTTTTGCTCTTAAATTTCTTTCTACCTATCTCTCTGCAAATCGAATACTAGGAGTTCCTCAATAACTTTTCTATCATCAGGGTCTAGTGTGAAGTCCTTACTTTGCCTCTAATTATACAACTGCTATAGGTTACTGGGGTTAAAGCTCTGAGAGATTCTTTCTTTCTTTTTTTTTAATTTTCTTTTATTGCTTCTGAGCACAGGATAACCATAGCGACTATGTGGGAGAGGGAAAAATTATCTACTCAAGTATCAAGCGTATGGGAGTTTGAGTTTTATAGAGGAGAGCCATTCTTAGAGATCCAACATGAGGTAAACACCAGCTACAACATTGCAATGATACGTAATAACACATTTTCTGCTTAACTCTACACCCTACCCATACAATAGTATATAACCCATAGTATTTCATTTTCAGGATAATGAACCAATGTAGGAAATCTTTATGATAGGCTTGTTGCATAGGCAGGTTGGAGGGCATCAACGATGTTGTTATAGCCCGTGCTAAGGTTACCTGCTTGTAGCCTGTCTGACTAAGACCTCTATTTTAGGAGGGGGTGACTTCTTACCCCTATGTATTTGTCCACTTTTGGATGCTCGTGAAATGTTACTCTATGTGTATATCTAAGGCAATTCTCATTTGCTTCATAGTCAACGTAACACTGCATTGAATAACTCAAAATACCTAATGCAATAAAATTCCTCTAGATTTCTAAATACAGATAAACTCTTTTTTTTTTTCTCTTTTACCAAATAGAGGTATAAAATGCAGTAATTTCCTATGACCAAATGTTATGCCTATGCTTTCCCTGTAGCTACGTAACTTATTGCTATGGATAGATTATCCTGATATTTCGTTTACCTAAAATACCACCATGTAAAACAGGAGAGATAAAGACATCTAAAAGAAAATACAGTCTTCCTTTTGAAGGAACATCCATAAATGGTTTGAATAGAATACTAACGTTCTTTTTTTGTTTCTTTCCTTAAACCAGTAAAACAGAATGATATTTGCTTTCCTATGTTATTGAGTGTATTGAAAATGTATAAATGCTTAACGAACAACCCATGTTTACATTAAAGTAGAATGTAAAATTTATATTATGATTCTGTTTATATTGAATGAATATCTGAAGTAAAACACACATTTAATTCTAACACCACAAAGTCATATATATGAAACTTTTCAACAGAACATATATATATATATATATATATATATTATAACATGCAGGGTTCCTTTCTTACAACCATAGGACAAAATGTACATATATATATTTTTAAAACATAATAGAAGCAACTTTCTCAAAGGTAAAATATACATTTCTTTCTTTCATACAATAAGGGGAGGTTCTTCATCTTTGTGGGAGAAATACCCCAAAACTCCTTGTAACAAATGGATACGAAAAGGTCCTATTTCAAAGTATGCATGGTCCTCCATTTCCTTCAAATCTGCACATAAGCTTAAATTATTTCCAATGGCCAACGGGGAGCTCACCTCCCAACCTTTGGTTGGAAACCCAACCACCCCCGAGCTAGGAGGCAACCGAGGGAACCGGGTACAAACAAAACCAAGCAAAACAACATTTACACACACATGATACACACAAGATTATTTTCACACCCACCCAAGGGAATTTCACATAACTTTAGGATTCCATCAAGAATCCAAAGTGGGGAATGGGGGTGGACTACACACTCCATATGGGGACTTATAATGATAGCAACAAGAACAAGTCAATATCATACTCCCATCATTTCACATGCAACCCTTCTTTAATATCTTCTCTTTCTCCAAAACCATTTCTACCATTTCACAATTACATATGGGTACTCATACCCATTTTGAGCCTCTCCTCTCAAGGAGGGATTAAACTTCCCCATGGAGGTTCCTACTCCATACCATCCCCAACGAGGGATGCTCTTCCCAAATTTTGGGTGAGCCTATCCCTATACAACCCTTTTCCCATCACATAAACCACATTCGACAATACAAGAAAACAAGAACCAAAAGCATTTTGAAATGAGCATACAAGCAAAACACAAGAGATAAAATACCAAGCACATTTTTACATACACATGAAATCTTTCGAATAACACATAGAGAAACAGAAAGAGTGGTGAATCTACCTCAAAACCAAGCTTAGGGAAGGATGGGTTGAGGATCCACACAACTCCTCTTTTTCCAAGCTTTTTCTTCAAACTCCTCCCCCAAAATTCAACCAAAATCAAGAATGCAAAAAGGATCCCATAACCCTTGTTTTGAGTTTGTTTTATAGGAACTCAAGTTTGATTTCCTTTGAATAGGGAGCTGACATTTTTCAACCTCCCATTCACTCTCCTAGGCACACCCACCCATGTGTTCTCACACATGTGTGAGATCTTGGGAGCCTTTCAAGGCAACTTGGAGAAGTGGGGATGGAAAGAGACTAGTCCCCATCCCACTTCCCAAAACTTTATTTTCGTCAAACATCTTTAAGGCCTCAAAAAGAGTGCCCAATCTTGAGTTTGACCCAATATTTTGAGCTAAAAAGGTACTTAACCCATAGGTACTTGCCCTAGGGACCTTAAACCCATAAAACACTATAAAAATATCATTTTTCAATCCCCAAAAAGTGCCTAAAAGTTCAAATCCGAGTTTGTCTAGTTGGATGGACAACTCATCTCCTAGATGGATTGACATGGCAATCAAAAATAATTTACAAAAATTCACTAATAACATCACAAATAAAATACATGACATAATGGAACTATAGTCCCTCCATATGGACTCTAGCTCTGTTTCACTGGTTAAATTACTCAGGGTTGCCTCCAATTTCCATTGGCCATGGAAAATGTACCTGCACACTCGATGCACACGTTAATCCATCCAAGTAAATCATGTTCATATAATAATCAAACCATTTGAATCACAATTGCATTCACACAAGTTTAATAATTTGTATAGCATAAAGATCTTATAACATAATTGAAAAATCATTAGCCACCTATCTTATCCCATTTGATTAACCTTAATTTTCATACTCATCTAACTGAAACATGATTGGTTCACACGACTTGTTTCATTTATTCATCATTAAGTTTTCAGATTCAAATTAAACACAATCAATAATCAACATAAAATTAGATCAATCATCATAGTTAGACCACTAAACATGTGGCATAATCAAAATCAAATCATCATATGGAATTAAACGTTTAAATATTTTGTCATCAATGGTATCAATAGGCATATACAATAACCAAACTCAAAATAATCCAAGTACTAGATGTAGCATAAGGGTGGGCCTCACAGGATCACACCATTTCATATTTTTCTCATTTTTTGTTTGTTTGTTTTAAAAGAAACTTTTAATCGCACCTCTTGATGCATCTGATTTTTCTTTATGAAAACAAATCATGCCTTTTTAATTTGTCTTTTTTTGACTTTCGTTCTTTCTTTGTTTTGTCTTTTGTGAGTTATCTTTTTGAGCCTTTTTAATTTAACCTATTTTCTTCTTCTCAAAATGTGATAGTTCATTTGAAGAAATTAATTTAATCCATTTTCTTCTTTTATTGAAGAAATTAAATCTATTTTTTGACTTTTTAATTTAATCTATTTTCTTCTTTTATTGAAGAAATTAAATGTGAAACTCCATAAATTTATCTTGTCCATTGTTTCCTTCTTGAACAAAAATATACAAAATATTGTTTTGGCATCGATGATATGTCTCCAAGGAATCTATCATGCTCATTTGTTTATGTCTAATACTTCTAGTCTTTCCTCTTTAGAACCGAATTAGCAACATTTATACTCTTGAACATATGTAATGTCTTTTCCATAATTCTTCATGATTACTTATAACATAAAAAACTTCAACACAAGACACATAGGGGCAGTTTCAACAAGTAGCTAATATAGTTCCTCATCATTCACAATAAATACAGTCCTCCTTGTATCATAGAAGAATGATTTTCATCTGTATCTATATATTCAGAATAAGCCCGATTTAATTTTAGAGTCAGTCTTCACAAGAATACTTCTTGTTAATTATATGTTTTTTCTCTACTATACTTGGATCTCTTCTTTGACATCAAAGACAACTTCATCTTCTCAACTTTGACATCAATGAAACCATTTCCAACAATCTGCCCCTTTGTCATTGATGGCAACATATTCTTCCTCATCTCTTCTAACTCTCCCCCTTTGACATCAATCGCAAAGGGATATTCATCAAGATTCTATCAATGAATGTATCATTAGAAACATCTAATTGTGTTCTCTCATCAAATGCACAAGAATACACTTCTCCCTCTCTTGGAGATTCTCTATTACTCCCCCTATCAAGGTTTCTTTCATGCTCCTGCTTGATCTAATACTCCTCTTTCTTGGATCTTGAAAGTCTTCAATTCATTATACGGGTTAAGAATATGCAATATTTTCATCATCTAGATACCAATCCATTACCTTCCCTTATTGTTGATGTAGTACACAGGTGGATTCTTCCTTTTATGGTTCTTGACATCAATACAATAGTTTCCCTTTTGTTGTAACTTTCTTTTTCATCATACTTTCATCTTCTAGGATCTTGCATATGTAGCCTTCACTCATTGATTTCTTGTTGCATGCTTCTGTCTTTGTCCCTTTTGGTAATACATGCTTGTCAAATAGAAGCATACTTCTTTGAATTGCCTTCATCTTCATCAAGCTTAGTCTAACTTACATCTTTACTATTTCCATTTTTCTTCCATAGGGATGAAAGATAATATCAACCTCAACTCCCCCTAAATTTGTGCTTCTTCTTATAAACTAGAAGAGGCAGATTGAACTTGCATTGGTTTCTTCATTTCTTGCATCTATCTTCTTTCTCAAAACTTTAATAGTTTTCCTTTTTGTTTTTTAGAGAAATTTTCTTTCCTCTCCCAAAATTCTATAAAATCAGGGACCAATTTTGTAGCACCAAATCTGAGCTTGTCTTCTTGTTGGGTTGACAGAGTCAAATCTACAAAAAATAGGTTGTAGGTTGTCTCCAAGCTTGAAATAGGTTGTAGTTGACTTGAAACACTTTGTTGAGTTGTTGAACACCTTTCAACACCTAATTTCTTGATGAATTTGCATACACAAGTTTGCAAACATACATGCAAAAGGGGGAAAATGGTTAAGGGTTAGGTTATAGGGATTTTCCTTGGTCAAATCCCAATTTGGTAATCAAACCCTTAATGAAGAAATGGAATGAAATGAACAAGGAAAGATGAATAAACAACATGCAAGTGTCCTAAACTCACCAACCTTGTTGAAGAATTATGAAGATATATCAATGGCTTCTCCAAGATACTTGATTGATGATTGATTGAATGATGCAAAGTGCTTGAATGCTTGAATGAATGAGTGAATTAGTGAACTTGATGAATGAGAGTTAAAATGGATGTAAAAAAACTTATTTATACACACTTGTTCCTTAGTATCTCGTTGATACCTCATCACAGGCCGACGTAAGGTGATTTTAAATAAAAACCCGAAAGAAAATTTAAAATATTTAAATTTTGAGCCAAGAGGGACTCATTTGCTACCCATGCCGAATGGGTCCCACCTTGGACTTGAAAGTGTGTGTCGGGAATTATCTTGCATTTAATGTTTTTTGTTAGGTTTACATTCAAAAACACACTTAATTAAGCCTTATGAGTGCATAAAGGGGTCAAATAAAGCATAAGAAAGGTGTAAAGAGTGAAATTGAGCCTAGAAAAGCGTGAAATCTTGTTACAAGACTTTACAACACTTCAAAATATGACTTGACAAGTGATGAAAAGGTGATTCTTAGGTGAATTATAATGAATAGAGTCTAGAAAAGTGTAGAATTTTTTTACAACACTTCACAACACCTTCACAAGACGTCATAATTTGAATTTTTAGGACCTAATGGGAATGTTTAAGTCACATTACAACATTAATTCTAAGCAAAATGGACCAAGCATCGTGAAAAAATATCTGAAAGACAATGAAAATGTCAAAGGGCCATTTTTCTATGGCACACTTTGGCATCTCCTTCATAAATATTTTTAAGTTTGAGCCATATTTCTTTTGTTGACTTGTAATGCATGACTTTTGTGAACTCAAAATCTATTAAATGGCAAAGAAGAGCATGCTTGGCTTTGGCATTATTTTCACTTCTTTTGTTTCCAGCTTGATCCATTGGAGGGTTTGATGGAGGTGTATAACCATCTACTACATATTTGTAAACATCAAACCCAAGAGCATTCAAGTAATTTTCCATCTTAATACTCTAGAATGTATAATTAGTCCCATCAAAAATGGGTGCCTTGACTATATTTTTATCTGGCATGAATGCTCTTTAGTATCTCCCTTCAAGCAGTTAGGCTCTCTCTGAAGGAACTGAATCTGATACCAATTGAAGAGCACAAAAATATACTAAGAGGAGGTGGGGGTGAATCAGTATATTAACAAAATGTTACCCTCTTAAGTTTTGTCAACTTTAAACTCTAACTCAATATCAACTATGCAATAATATAACAATATGAACAACTTGACACCGAGATTTTACGTGGAAACCTTTATGGGAGAAAAACAAGGTACAATTAATGTACTTTATGAATTATATAAGTTTTACAATGAATCTAGACCTGCACCAACCTACTTGAATCACCAACTTTCACAATTTAGTAGGCACCAACCCACAAGGAGCACCAACTCCTATCTCTGATTTAGTAGGCACCAACCTACAAGGAGCACCAACTCCTAAATTTTGTAGGCACCAATCTACTGGAGGAACCAACCTCAACTTTCCAAGCACCAACTTAGCAAAAATAATAACTTATAGAACAATGTTCCACCTTTTATGTTGCTTCTGCAATGGATGATGGACAATTTTGCTGAAATATATTTCTTTCAAATCTAATCGAATCACACTATGTTCTTCCTCTCAAATCTAATTCAACATATGCACAACTTCTTTTCTCTAATTTGATTACAATTATGCTTACTCTCTTTTATCAAATAAGATTGAACTTATGTACTTCTTCATACAAAACTGGTCATAATCATAACATAAAATTTTCATAACTTTCTTCCTTGAGATCTACCCAAATTTGTCCTCTATCTCTGCATGGACTCCTATATTTTTGCTGAAACTCTTGCTTCATCCATGCTAGATCTTCTTCTTTTATATCAACATACTCTTCTCACAAACCTGTCATAAACTTTTCTCTTAAATTTGTATTTATACTTCTTTTATATCTGCATGTATATCTTTCAGATATAACTTTTATTCTTTACTCTTCATCACACATATATCTTCTTAATGTAAATTAGATTTTCACTTCATAGTGCTACTCCTTCTCTTCCTTATCACTCATAAAATATATATTTCTATTTGCTCGCTTTTGTTCACACAATCTTCTATAAATCTTCCATGATACTTCTCACAATTCCATCTTCAAATTTGAATATAAACTTCCCAAAAATCAGATCTTCTTATACTTGGATATGTTGGTGTCTTTACGATATTATACTTTCTTGCACACACTCCACACCTTAATTTGAAGCACATTTATATTTGTAATCTTTTGTAAGAGATTCTACCATTTAAAATCTACCTTTTCAAGGAATCACTTCAAATCTATCTGTTTATCTTAATCATACCCTTTCATATTAATGAATATGCATCAATGGTAAATCGTACCACTTATGTTTATTTGAATTTTTATTTTTTAGAAAAATTTGGAGTTTCATATTAGAATGGGGCACTTAAGTTTACTAATGAAATTGTACAATTTTAAATGAAGTTGCATCTTCTAAACATTGGATCACACCACTTCATATTTTAAGCATTTTTTGTTTTTTTTTTTTTAAAGAAACCTTTAATTGCACCTTTTGATACATTTGATTTTTCTTTATGAAAAAAAATCGTGCCTTTTTAGTTTGTCTTTTTCTGACTTTTGTCCTTTCTTTATTTTGTCTTTTGTGATTTGTCTTTTTGAGCCTTTTTAATTTAATCTGTTTTCTTCTTCCCAAAATGTGGCACTTCATTTGAAGAAATTAATTTAATATGTTTTCTTCTTTTATTGAAGACATTAAATATGAAACTCCATAACTTTATCTTGTCCATCGTTTCCTTCTTGAACAAAAATCTACAAAATATT
>VDFB02297405.1:0-34182 GCA_007258455.2 Sequoia sempervirens | reverse complement strand
TCACCTTTCAAACCTCTCTCTCTCTCCTCTACCTATCTCCCTCTCTTTCTCTCCCTCCCTCTCTTTATATCTCCCCTCTATCTATCCCCATCTCTCCCTCCCTCACTCCCTCTATATCCCCCTATCCATCTCTCTATCTATGCATCTCTATCTATTTTTCTCCCTCTATCTCTCGACACATCTCCTTCTCTCTATCCATTTAGCTCTCTCCCTCTCTATTTCCCTCTACCTCTTCCTATACCTCCATATCTATATCTCTTTACCTCACTATCTTTATCTCTCCCTCTCTATCTCTCTCCATATATAACTTCCTATGCCTATCTTTATATTTCTATTTATTCCTCTCTCTCCTCTCCATACCCCTATCCATCTCCATCCCCATATCTATCTTCCTCTTTACCTCTCTCTCACTCTTCCCCCCTTTATATCTCCCTCTTTCTATCCATATCTGTCCCTCTATCTCCCTCTCTTCCTATGAAAAACATAACATGAGCCTACTACTAATGAAGCCTAATTATCTTCTTGATTCAAAGGTTTTGTTTCTTTCATGTTTGGATACTTGTAAGTGGATGCATATTTCATTTGAAGCTATCACCTCTCCATTGAGACCTTTGTTGCACAAACAAAATCATTTACTAAATGGCCTACCAATTAGTCTCTTGCATTGCATAGATGTATGCAAAATAAAGACAAAATTTTTGTAATGGATATTCTAGACCTCTTTGGCGTACTTATTGCACACCAAGGTGCAATTGCTAGTTAAGTTTTATTTTTTACTTTACATTGTCTCTATCTCTCTCTATATATAACTTCCTATGCCTATCTTTACATTTCTATTTATCCATCTCTCTCCTCTCCATACCCCTCTCCATCTCCATCCCCATATCTATCTTCCTCTTTACCTCTCTCTCACTCTTCCCCCCTTTATATATCTCTACATATCCCTTTCTCTACCTCTATATATATAACTTCTTATATATTTATCTTTCTATCTCTCCATCCCCCTCTCATTGTCTCCCTCTTAATATCTATATTTCTCCATCTCCATCTCTCTCTCAACCCCTCTATCTTTCCTAAGTTATATCTATCTCTATCTCTCCTTCTTTCTATCCCTATCTCTCCCTCTTTCTATCCCTATCTCCCCCCCCTCTCTCTCTATTACTCCCTCTTCTATATCTCTTTACTTTTTTCTCCTCTACCTATCTCCCTCTCTTTCTCTCCCTCCCTCTCTTTATATTTCTATTTATCCCTCTCTCTCCTCTCCATACCCCTCTCCATCTCCATCCCCATATCTATCTTCCTCTTTACCTCTCTCTCACTCTTCCCCCCTTTATATCTCCCTCTTTCTATCCATATCTCTCCCTCTATCTCCCTCTCTCCCTATGAAAAACATAACATGAGCCTACTACTAATGAAGCCTGATTATCTTCTTGATTCAAAGGTTTTGTTTCTTTCATGTTTGGATACTTGTAAGTGGATGCATATTTCATTTGAAGCTATCACCTCTCCATTGAGACCTTTGTTGCACAAACAAAATCATTTCCAAAATGGCCTACCAATCGATCTCTTGCATTGCATAGATGTATGCAAAATATAGACATAAAATTTTGTAATGGATATTCTAGACCTCTTCCGCTTACCTATTGCACACCAAGGTGCAATTGCTAGTTAAGTTTTATTTTTTACTTTACATTGTCTCAAATTAAAATAGAAAAAATACCTACCTTTTCCAAAAAATATATTAATTATTTCCCACATATGGCTTTTCCCTCAAACAAAACTGCTGTTTTCGCAGCTTTTTGATGGCTCTGTGAGTTTGCTCTTCCATTTGCTGCTACGGCGTTGAACTCGGATGGAGTTTCTTCAGGCAGGAAGGCTTACAATGGGTGTGGCGGGAGGGAAGCTTATAAGAATGCAGGGTGTGGCCGGAAGTGATGATTGTAGTATTGGGTTTTTGCCAGATTTGCAAAAAATATTATGCCCTAGCTTCCATTTTCTTCATCCCGTGGACTACCGTTTTCTTCAACCTGTGGGTCGTCTCCAAGCAAACAGGTAAAATTTTAAAAAACCCCAGATCTTGTCAAAATTCCTTACTCCCCTGCCTATGCTGCATGTTGTATTGTATTATGTACCCTCCGATAATAGCCATTTTGTGAAAGTACAGACATGTTCAATGATTCGGGGTTTGTGCTTCTGAATGCCACGTGGATGATCTGGTTCGACTTGGAGAAAGTATTAGAAGAAGATTAGGGGTTCCTCCTCGACGTCAGTCATAGCAGGTTAGAGATCCAAACTTGCTGGATATAGAATGTGTTTCTTTTCCATGACCGTGTGAGCTTGTAGTATTAAGTTTTGTACTATTTGTCTTGTCTGAAAGAGAGATCTTTATATTTCTTTCTGGAAGGGAAATTGAAAACATTGTATGCCTACTCTGAAATCCTGTGGGATTTGATAATTGGGTTTTCTTTTTATGTGCAATGACAAACTTTTCAATGGCTTCTGTGGTATTGAAGCCACCGAATCTCATTTTGCAGTTTTGCACTTTGTTTATTTTTATTTTAGCACAGATGAAGATGCCTTATTTACTTCCTTGCTGTTTTTATGCATGGTGTATTTGGCAGTCCCTGACATCTGTTGTTTTATCGTGGTCACTTAGATAATTCTCTTGCCCTTATTCTGAAGTAAAGACTGAACTTGAATTTGTTAGTCTTTCGGTATAGGAGCTGCTCTTGCCAAGAGTAATATTTATAGCTAAAGGAAGATTTATTTAGCATAGGAGAAGTGAAGCCTTTTAGGGCATCAATGTAAGATCCTTCCATGGGTACTTTTTGGGCTAACCCCACATTAAGGTTATTGTTTGAATATGCATAGTCAAGGATTAAAATATCACTTGCCCCGTTGGATCCTTGTAGTGATTGCATTGAGGATTTTCCCATTATTTTTCTCGTAAAAACATCATGAGGGTCCATAATTTACTGTTTCAGGCACGGAGCTTTCCATGTTGAAACCAATGATAAGTTTTGTAAGTATAACAAATATCTCAAAAGAATTTTTTGAATATAAATCTTTGGCATAAGTTGTAGAGAATCTCATAGTAGAGATAGGTGTGGGCTTCGCCCATGCATTGTCATTAAGTGTGACCTATACCTCCAAGAGTTTCCATAGCAGCTACAAGAATTGTCTTGACTAGTGGGGTTTGAATGTAGGTCTATGGTATGAAAATGCCCATTCTCCACCAAAAGAACCAAACCCATTAACCAAAGTTTGTGGTAAGTTGTGGAACATCTCACAATAGATAGGTGGTGGCATTAGTTCCTTAATATGATTACACCCCATCATAGCTCAAAGTGCCATCATTGTGAAACATAGGGATGGACTTTGGTCCACGCATTGTCATAAATGTGACCCATGCCACCATGTTTTGCAATGGCCACTACAGTGGGTGCCCCTCCTTGTGATATTTTAACCTAAATCTATGGTGTGAAACTCCTCATTCCCTGCCACCGGATTCAAACACATACTGTGGCAGATTGTGTTCTCTATAACAAATGAGTTTGTATATGGGAGTGTCAAACTTATAAATTTGCGTTGTAAGGGTGACTCATGTTTTAATCTTCCTATATGTTCGTGATGGACTATTCCAGGTTGTAGAGCATGGTTTTCATGGAGTTGCAGACATTCTGTAGGTGTGAAACTCACTTGTTCAGGTTACCAGGAATTCTAGATAGTCCTTCGGACAATCAAAATACTTATAAAACTAAAATATAGTGACATGAGGACTTCCAGCTCACTTCTACCATTGTTTTCTTTCCATTTCCAGGTACCTTCAGCTGTATACTCTGTGTCTAGTCCTCTTCACATATTTGCATCTGCAGTTCTCAACCCTCTGTCAGTAACTATCCATTCTTGCTTGCATAGGTAGTAGAATTACACTGATTTATTAAACATTAATGTTTGCTATTAGTGTTCCACAGTGTTAGATTGAGTTGGTATAACGTAAAACTGTAGTTGGAAAACAGAGCGGTGAAATCTCCGCAGCTATTTACAGATCAAATATTCATCTTTCCATCCACTATCTACACAGAGGGATACACTATCAAGTTTAGAACAACTTTGACTTCCAAAAAATGTTTAAATGCAGGTCATCATCCCATGACATTTCAAAATCTTATGTTGATTATGAGTGAATATCTAAATCTGAAGATACCTTGGCCCTCTGAATTTCATGGCTTCAACTATCCATTTTAGCAAAAGTGAGATCGTCTAAAGACTGAAACATTCTTTAGTTGTATAGATAGATACACCTAGAATTATAATTCTAGGTGTATCTATCTATTTCTCTAGTTGTATATCTCGTTGCATGACATACAATCAGAAATGAGAGGACGTAGAACTCTCATGGACCAGGAGGCCTTGATAGAAGTGGAAAATTTAATAGTTACCGTAAGTCTTTCTTAATTGGAGTTTCGTTTTCACTGTACCAGTACTTTTTTTAGACATGATTTTTATGTATATTCTAAAAAAATTAGAGAGAGAATTGAAACCCATGAATATGTTAATGCTTAGAGAGCTTTTAAGATGGATATTATCAACTCCTGTGCAATTTATTATTGGTTGATGCTTTTATATGGTGTCATGGCTCCGCCAACATGGATGTTTTGGTTTATTGCAATTCCTTTTACAACCTAGCTAGCACGGTTTGTAGAAGGAAAGATTGGTTCATAACCTAGGTCTTCGATCCCGTCCAAAAATGTATGAGTTTGAGCTTGCTCTTCAATTTGGCTTATCTGTCATGGGTACAGCTTGTCTTTGTGCTTTAGGTCTTGCAACACCTACTGCAGTCATGGTGGGTACTGGAGTAGGAGCCAGCTATGGTGTTCTCATCAGAGGGGGAGGAGCACTTGAGAGTGCACATAAAGCAAGCAGTTTATGTAATTCAGTTTTTTCTCATTGTTTCTAAATTCGGGGAAGATAAAATAGTGTTGTCTAAAATGTGTTAAAAATGTTTAGTTGATGACTTTGAGGTTTGGCTGTGTGTAGGTAAACTGCATTGTTTTTGGTCAGACAGGAACACTCACTGTTGGAATACCTCCTGTTGTTAACACGCACCTCCTAAGAACCATGGTCTTATGTGATTTCTATGCATTGGTTGCTGCGGCTGAGGTAGGGCCTCCGATGGAACCTGTTTTCTTAAACACCAACCTTCTCTGATTACTGCTTGTTTGTTCGGTATCCTTTTTTGTGCAACTAAATGTCTTTTTCATTCAGTATCTCTTTAGTCAATTCATTAATGTGACTAGCTCTTGTAGCATAGATTATGGTTTGGCAGGAGAAAGAAGTATTCCTCTGTATTGGTTTTTGCAAATATAACATCATTTGAAACATTAATTTCGATTTGCATTGAATTGATTTGTTTCACTTAAAGATTCAAAAGGGCTTTTCTGATTGATTAGTTGAATATTGCATAGTTTCAAGGCAAACAGTGAGCATCCCTTGGCCAAGGTTGTTGTTGAGTATGCTAAAAAATTTAGACCAGCAAGTTCACATCTGAGATGGTTGCCTGAAGTTCAAGATTTTGTTTCCAGAAGTGGCCATGGTGTCGAGGCTTTAGTGGAGAACAAGACTATTCTTGTAGGAAACACGAAGCTCATGTTAGATTCTCAAATCACACCAAATTTACTAATCTTCAGTTACCAAAATTGAATTGTTGCACAACCAGAGGAATTTTAATCTTAAATTTGAGTGCACATAAGAGAGCAGAACAGGGGCAAGCTCAATTTAAGTTTTGAGTAAAATCTATGCTGTCTAATTGTGATGATTTTTGAGCTTTTTATCTGTCATAATATTGTGGAATTGCATACCATACTTTGAATTTGTCTGCATTATATATAGTTATTGGTGATTACTGAGATTTTATATAGTTATTGGATGTTCTTTTCCAAATGGATAACTTTTCACAAGATTTTCAAGAGATAAATTTCTCAATTCAACAAAATTTCAAAAACTACAGGTCAGGATTTCTTAAGTTGCTTAATTTTGTAAGTTAAAATTAGTTTTGTGTTCATTCTGATTGAAATGCTATTAATGTAATAAACTGCATATTATTAATGTAATATACTAATACACTTCATGTTATTGGATTTTAGTTGGCTCCCAATCTCATATCTGTTCACACTAATCCTATTCATTCTCAACCTTGAAATTAGTATTTTGTGCCTTGAAATCTTTTTCTCCGGGGATGTGGGATTAATCTAGTTCAATCTCGAGGAAAACAGATACGAACTGTAAAATTTAAAGCATTAAATTCAATTTTAAACTTTCTCATCACCTTTTACTAGCCATTACAAGCTGACCTAATACGCTCATTGTGCATTATAACATATAATGACTAGAGAGGAAAAACTTAGACCACACTTCACTTCTAAAAGTAATAAAGGATTAGAGCTCACTTCAATTCTAAAAGGCAGTAAAGGAACTGAATTTGAATCATTATTGTAAAGGTCTAATATACATGTTTGTGAATCCTATTTTTTTATCTTTCTCATTGCCACTAATTAAGTCAACCCATGGGTTCAACTTAGGAAAAAAAAATCAACTACTGATTTGTCAAGCTCCTCTATGATGTATCTACACACCACATTAACATCTCAATTTTGTAGACTCATTTTTTGATCAACTATTTTTGTGTTTCAGATTATTTTTTCATGTCAAAATGGTTTTGTGGTAGTCAAGATCATTTGCAAAGGGTATATCATTGATTTGCTAATTTTTCTATGCCAACTTAAATTTTGAGATATTCATCAAATTGAGGCAATTAGTTTTTTGATAGCGACAAGTTATTTTGGAACAAAATTAACACTATTTATCTATCATCAATCTTAAATCCAATTATACCTATCCTCCTATTTTTTTGGGGTGAGGGGAATACACATTTTATTCAAAGAAAATCAATCACATATTACCAAAAGGACTTCTAGATAGTTATAGCCATCAAGATATACAACATGAGAGAAACCCATTGGGGGTTCTTGTAATTCTGAGGTAAGTTCTTTGCATGATGGGATATAATAAAATTTCATATTTTTCTTTCATTTCCATTGCAAAACAAATGATATAGATATTGAAATAGATAGATACACCTAGAATTATAATAGTTTCTTTTTTGCATAGAGAAATGAAACAAGCAAAGCTAAAACTGTGATTTGATATGTTATTTTAATGAGTTAAATTTTGTTGTGTATAGGAAGCCCAACAATCCAACTCATCAGGTGGTGAGCATGAAGAGGAGCTAGAGGAACATGAGGAGCAAGTGGGAGAAGAGAATAATGAGGAGGGTGTCCAATGTGATGAACAATTGACACCCACAATTAGAATAGTGCCTCGTATTAGTATAGTTCCTCGTAGAAAGAGGACATAAAGGAAGAGGATGGATAGAAACAAATTAACAAAAGACATGTTTGCTTCTTATGTTTAAGTCTATTGTTGTCTAATCATGTGGGATTGATCGTGGATAAGAAAACAATAGAATATATAGATTAGAATGCTTTTTTTAGCTCTTAGGACTTATTGGTAGAAAAGAAGAACTTAACAAAATGATTTTTTGCAAGATCTTTTATGTTCCTTACATCGATTATTGCAAGCAACTTGCCTACTTTTCAGTCAGATGAAAAAAGTTCCCTAGTTTTATACAATACATTGTTCATTGCCTACTTTATATATATATAATGTATATAGTGTTTCATGTGCAATTCATTTTGTGAAGTCTAATCGCTGGTACAAGAGAAAAGTTCAAAGTACTTTCTATAGTTTAAGGATTTTCCTTAAACTACTCACCTCCAAAAGAGGACATTGTTATTCAAAGTAATGCACCTAGTGACATCTACATACTGGTATCAAGGGAAAGTGGTAAGTAGATTGCTTATAACTCTAAATTTGTTACATCCTTGTGGTTCTCTTTATTGTCTCTTTATCTACTTTACAAGCTAGCATGCGTAATTAGATAATCCAGAAACTCTACTCAAACTGATTTATGTTTGTTCTGTTTTGTAGGATGAGATTGCTTCTAGGAAGGAATGGAAATGAAGAGGTAACATTAATCAGCTCTTGTTTGATATTTCCTAATTATTTCATTATCTAGTGGTGTGACTGTGAATACACAAGTAATTCAGTTATCAGAATGGTGAATCTAAAGAACCTTTCAAAATTTTCACATTTGTTTTCATGTCTGTTCTATCACCAACTAGCTTATGATTGGGATAATTAGTAATCCCACAGCACAGATTATTAGAACCTTAACAATTTTGAACGTTAGTCTAGCACCACAAATGGCTGTATTTTCTTCTATGGGTCCCAACATTATCACTCCAGGTGTCATCAAGGTGAGTTACTGTGATCATCACTTCTAGATCATGAGATTCATTCTAAATTGTAGTCTAATTTGTCTATTCTCATGACAGCAGATCATTCCATTCTATAAACAAGTTGGCTTCGGAAAATTCAAAATTCCCTTGAATATACTTGAAGGATTTTGACAAAAAATTTACACACAAAACCTACTTCAAGGAATGTTGAATAGGTCCGCAATCAACATATATATACTAATGTTTCTTATTATTAGGCCATTTCACCCTCAACCAGAACAATGTCATCACCCATGCCACCTTCCTCAATGAATGATCAATAAATTCTACAACAAGGTAAAAGTAATACTCTTCCAAACACTTCTTATATATAATATTTTAGTGCGCTTTATCTTGTATAATACAATACTAATTCTGTTACACTAATTATAACTTACTAATTTATGTTATACTGAGCCAAAATGGAATAAATAGAGTTAAAAAAACTCAAAAGCAGTCATATCAAGAGAGTTGGCAAATTAAGAGAAAGGAGGTACTCAAATTATAGACAAACTTGTTTCCCATTTTAGAGTAACCTAGGGCTAGAATTTTTTAATTTTTTTGTTTTAGACAAATGTTAGAGAGGCAGAACAGCATTAGCAGCCCAATGTTGCCAAAAATTCTCCAATCCAGTCAGTTTGATATATTAGAAGATAGAATTCTGGCCATTATTGACCCAGTGTAACTCTTTCAAAAGGTATTATGGTTTTACATGCTATGATAAGAAGAAAACATCACTTGGGTCCATGTGGCCATGTCCCATGGAAAAACATGTGGATGCAATTCAAATCCTAGTAAAACCCACTTTGTTTATCACTGGATGAAAAAATAACTTAAGGCACAGTTGGTACATCCTTTCTTTAATCCACATTAAGGAGAAGACAATAAGACTATGCAACTGACAAAACTGATTAACTTCGAATGAACTGAAGGAAAAGAAAACTTAAAGGGATCATTAGAAGAATTTCTAGGGGCATGAGAAAATGCAGTCCTAAATAGAGGAAGCCATTGCAGTTTTCATGTAACATGAAATCACAATGCTGGCTATTACATAGTGAACATAGTTATTTGTCCCTCTGTATTAAAGTCTTCCAGAAGGAACTGAAATGTTCAAGATTATGTTCCTAGAGATTTTGACACTTATTAAGGTTTTAACTTTTCTCCACATAAATATTCGTGGATCATATTTAGATATTTGGTTACTAAAGCTATATTAATTTATTTTTGTAGCTTTTTGCACATAGAAAGATAGGAACTACAGTTTTATATTCCATAGAATTTGTTATACATTTTTACACAAATAAAAACAAAATCAGACGTGATAAGTTGATTGGGACCCAATTCATAGGATAGATAATTCCAAACCAAATTTTGGTGCCAGAGCAGTTAGCTTAGCCATGCAAAGGTTCTATCACATTTCTATGGTGACTGTAGAAAGGAACCGTGGTGAAGGAAAGCTATTTCCATACAATCCAAAAGAGACAAGAAAGGATGGAAAACATCACCCAATTTAATAGAAAAAGTCACAACAGAAGCGTATCTCAAAGCCCAATACACTAACATTAAGGCAGATATTTCTAATTTTAGGATGGTCATGAAATTGGAGGTAACCAAAAAGAAGAAAGCCCCAGAAAAGGATGTGGACAAAGACGTGGAGATTTAGTAAGTGTGTAAAGATGGAAAGTAGGTATGAGGACAAGTTGGAAATCCAACCCATTGATGTAAAGGGGAAATTAGACATAAAGAAGCTTGACTACTGGATGGGGAATCTGGATGTGTAATTTCCATGGGTTTTCTGATGAATAGGACATCTCTTTTGCTCAGCAATAGGATGAGAATTGGAATGCACTAAAGAAATTGATTAAATCCCAATTTTACACCACTGGAGAATAGGATGAGAAACTTCTCATGTGACAAATAACTATGAGAGAGGCAAGGAAAAAATGTCTAAGAGTGTTCCTTGACTTTCTTAAGTAAGTCTTCTAGTAGATGGCTGCTAAAATGATCCAGGACCACTTGTTAAGTACCTTTGAGGCATGCACATTCATATTCAGGACGAGTTAGATGTATTCAATGTGAAAAGAATTGATGATTCCTACAGGATAGCAATGATGTTGAAATATATGGGTCAAAAATGACTCAGAAATGTAGAGGCATATCCTCTATATCCCAAGAAAAATCCTTGAAGTAGAAGAAAAGAACAAAGCAGCAGAATGTCACTTTTGTTTGGAAGAATAATGGCTTCACAAAGAACATTATTGCAAACATCATGATACTGATGCATATAAAGAGGCCAAATATTACAAGTTGTGTGCTGAACTGCAATGTTAGAACAAAAAGAAAAAGGTCCAACAAAATAAGAGCACAACAACTAAGGTAGAGGGGAATGAGGGGGAATGTTAATTAGACCTTGACAAGAAACTAGTATGCACCACAGTGCTGAAAAGCCCATGAGCAAAAGCACAGAATTTGGAAGAGCAAACAAAGGGATTGTTCCTTATAAAAATTCAATTCAAGACAATGAAGATGAGTACAATGTTTGATTCAAGATCAAAGAAGAACTTGATTTCTAAGTCATTGATTTAAAGACTTGAGCTTATGACCACAAAGCATTCATATCCATAATCGTTGGGTTGGCTGCAGAAGAATGGTAGGTTATAATTTACCCTACAATGCAAAACTTAGATTTCAATACTAGAATATTACATGGATGAAGTGGAATGAAGCATAGAGCCCCTAAAGATATAGTGCCTTGTGACTTCATTACTTCAAGATCGATAGGGTCCAAAGTATTATCAGACTCTGGCCATACATTGGGATGTTGATCCAAACAATGCCACAAAAATTGATGAAGAGCAGGAACACAAGGTATTGTTTGGGATGTCATACAGATTGACAATGAAACAATGAAATTTTGTTAATTTGTGTCTTTTTCTTAAAGTGGGAGATGGCTGTAACTTCCAGTTCTTGGTACTTCTTCTCACAGCTGTTTCTTGTATTGTACTCCTTGTTATGCTAAAACTATCACAGCTTCTAAACTATTCTTCATTACACTAAATTTCATAGAGATTTTCCTTGTCCGTTTAGTTTTTTTTCTGTGATTGATTTACCTTAGCATCATAATTGAAATTGGCTTACCTGAGAGTTTTGGTTGTTCTGTGTGTTGGTTGTGTCTAAGCATAATTCTATTGTTTATAATTTATAAAGTTAGAATTTCATGTATCTATCAGATCTATTGGTTTCTAGAGTTTTATACTTCAATTGGGATATTGGAGGTCATCAACTAGATTTTGGTTTTGAAATTTAGAAGTCAATTTCCATAATTTAGATTTCCAATGTACTTCAAAATATTGTTTTCTACAGGAATTCGGTGAAATATATGAAGCTGAAGAAACTTTGGAACTAGCTTTGGAATAGTTTGAGCGAGTTGCAGGGCTCTATCAAGGTGAAGAAGTTACTAGTACGACTAACCAGTGCCAACTTAAAATTGCACAGTTTGCAGCCCAACTTGAGCAGTAAGTTATATGAAAGAAAATATTTGTGAAAGTTTTTTGGGATCACATATTTTCACTTTTGGGCTATCAAATGACTAGTGTAGTGGTTGCTTATAATTGGATTTTTTTTGGGGTTTGATTTGCAGATTTATTATTTTCAGTTAATGTGTAGAGACTTGTGGATTTGTGGTTCTTTAAATGAATAATGCAAATGGATTTACTTGTTAAATCTAATATTGTTTGCTTGCAGGAAAATTTTTCTTTCACCGTATTGATTATCTTAAAGGAAGAATTCAACTCTCTCCAAAATCATATCAAATTCTTGAAAGGCTGTGTTATGCTCAAAGACAATTTGGAAATCTTGTCGTTCATCAATAACAAAGTACATGATTTAGTGGATTGTTACAATGAAAAGTTATCAGCCTTTGAGAGGACCATACATAAGCATGCAAGAAGAAAGTTTCCATTCTGAAGCAAAATTGTCGAGTCCAAACAATTGAGTCAACTCTTTGTCAAGCTACCTTGCCATGCTCGAAAGAGTTATGCTGGTAGTTGGGTATATTCCAATGGCTTTTAGGAAAATATTAACATTTTCTCTTTCCTAGAAATGAATCGTTTGTGTATGTCATGTTATGACGTATGTGTTGCTTATGATTGTATGAACAAGTTTATAAACTATAAATAAAAAAATACTTATTGGCATTTACTTTATGAATTTGGATTAGGATGCATTATTTTCTTTGTTTTTTATGAACATTATGCTTTGTGTATTCGACAACTATTCATTGTTCCAACTTCAAAATCATTGATAATTTCTATTATAATTTTCCATCGCATTTGAAAAATAAAAAATAAAAACTCCAACAAATAGGAGGACGGCGAGAATTTGAAAACATTGAATTGTTTATTTTTTTATATTGTCTCTAAAGAAACAATTTTTACATATTGTCTCTGTAGAGACAATGTCTTTAATCCCAACTATTGTCTTTAAAGAGACAAAAGTGAAATTGTCTCTAAAGAGACAAAAGTGAAATTGTCTCTAAAGAGACAAATGTGAAATTGTCTCTAAAGAGACAAAAATACTTCTATGTCATATTGTCTTTATACAGACAATTTCATATTGTCTTTAAAGAGACAAAAATACTTCTATGTCATATTGTCTTTATAGAGACAATTTTATATTGTCTTTATAGAGACACCCCCTTAAAGACAATACTTGAGACAATAAACAACTTTTTTTCTGTCTCAATTTAAGACCATATACTCAAATATTGTCTTAAAAACTGTCTTAAATACCCCCTTGACGTAGTAGTGGCGGGCTACAATTCTAGGAGGAAGTACAATGTCCATTATTTAGAGTTTGCAAGTGTTTAATGATGGAAATGATTGAGGGTGGGAATTTGGCTCTGTAACAAAGAAGGTTGCAGTTAGGAGAGTTGCAGAGGTGAGAAAGGGTGATTCAAGATAGTAAGATGTCGAGAAGGAGAAAAACAAAAAAAGTTGTTGCAATAGCAGAGGATGCAAGCAAGATTTTTGTTGTACTGATAAGTATCAAGAGAATACACAAGAGGATGGATGTCTTTAAAGATAATAAGAGGAGGTCATACTCATGAAAGGGTGGATGAAGAAAGTATTGAAGTTTCAGTTGTAAACTTCTAAAAATGTTTGAGGCTATGTCCTTGAGGAAGACTGGGGCGTGATTAGAAACCTCAGAGGATGAAGATAGAAGAAACTATGATGTGAAAAGTAGGTAGCAACGAAGGAAATGCTAGAATTTGATGGTCTTGGGAAAGGGAGCTTGCCAATGGAGGAGAAAGGTAAGCAAGAGTGTCACGAGGAAGTTAAAGAAGAGGAATGGAGACAAGAGGTTGCATGTAAGGAAATGAGGGTTCATATGGTACTGCATGTAAGTGCGATGAAGGAGAAGTTTTTGTGTGAGGCTGCAAGGTGGTCATGGAGGAGTTGCAAGTGAGAACAACACAAGAATAATACATGAGAATGGTGCATAGGTGTTGTTGCAATTGACTACAGCTAAAGAGCATAGGGAAGATGTCATAATAAAGATGATACAATTAGGTACAACAAAGGAAAGATGCGTGCATGAATCTATAACTGGAGTTGATTCACTTATAGAGATGCTGCAAGTTGGAGTGGTAGATCAAAGTAGACTGATATTGATAGTGAGAATAGAGAAGGATGCTAGAGAGATTTCCACAGTATATGTAGTTGGAAAGTAGGAATTGGGAGTTGCACGAGATGTTACAAGTACATTGCAGCAAGGGAAGCTAACTGTGAAGATGTGCATGTTCATAGTAGGACCTCCAAGGTGCTACAAGTGGGAGTGGCAAGTCGCAATGAAATGATGTTGGTAATGGATACAGACAAGAAGGGCGAGCAAAATGCCATAGGAGAAATATTGTAAGTAGAGATAATAATAAGAAATAAAACCCACCAAGCGTGGAGGCAAAAGAGGATAGGATGAACAATGTTGTGCATAAGGTGCTGCAAGTAGCGATAAAACTATGATAGTAGAGAAGTAATACAAGCAAGCGCAAAGTATGATGGGAAAAAATGTAATACCCATTTTTTCCAAGAAATAATTTGTATATTTAAGTTTAAATATTATAAAGTATATTTATATTTAGATGTAAATAAAAAATGTTTATTTATCAATATTGATTAGCTCAAGATTTAAACATATTAAGAACACCATCATTAATATATAGATTGGAATCCAATATAAATATGATAAAAAAGAAAAAATAGCATCTTTAAAGAATTTAATTAAATCAATTTCATCACATTTACTTATAATTATAAATACCTTTGAATAATAAGTTCAATACTTATTTAATTCAAAACACTTGGAAAGGTCACTCTCATGCTAGGAAGATTTCAATGGTATTGACCCTCTATCACATTTCATGTTTAAGACATTAGGAAATTGAAAATAAACAAATAAAATAGTCAATGTAACTGAATTAATGAGGCATAGGCTACAATGGGCTTGTTGTGTAGGAATTTATTGCAGAGGACAAGAGGGATGACATGGGAATGGGTTTCATGATGAGTGAAGTGTGTACTTGCAACTCCCATAAATATAATATGGGCTTGTATTTCTAGACAAAAAATAAGGAAACATAACTACAAAGTTGTGGGGGAAATGGAACACAGTATGATTGACCCACAACCCTCCATTAAAACACAATTTTGAGGTAGTATGAGGGCATGAAAATCACAAAACTAGAGTAGGAGAAAGCATGAGCACACACACACACACACACAAAGGGTAGAATAGATAAAATGGTGGTGTAGCCATGAGTCTATCAAGTTGCCTGGAGGAACAATAATTGGGGCCTAGTAACAAAATACCTTAAAGAAATGTTGTCTCATGGCATGCAAAGATTATAGGATGCTCCCAAAATGTATTCATTGAAAAGGTTGTAGAAACATTGAGGAAAATACATCTAGCAAGTGAAAGTCAAAACTACACAACCTTTAATGAGCATCCTCCCTACCTTTATGAATGAGATCTCATAAAGAGGCTATGGACATCCCTCAAAGTATGAGTTTCATCAACCATAGGGGGACAAGACAAGAATTTCATTTTAATATAGGGAGACGTAGTGAATATTTTACTTCAACAAAGGAAGCAAGAACATTTTACACATAAATAATTGCAAAGATTTTAAGCGAGATTAATGAACAATAATGACTAGTGTTTGGTAGTTCTATTGTACTTCCTTTTCACTTCTCTTTTTTCAAAGCAACATTTTCTTGTAAAACCTGAACAAGAGCTTACATCTTTTGTTCAATATAATCTTTCTTAGGAATTGAAACTCTTCTATATCAATAATGGACTAATCAACTTATTTAAATTTAATTGTGCTTAATTATCATTTATGTTGATTAGGAATCTTGTCACTATTCAAATGTCATAGGATGAAGATGCACATTTTAGTTAGAGAATATTACTTTTGTGAGGTTGCTTCAATCGTTACAATACTTAGTAAAATGGGTGCACAAGTTTTCAAATTGTGAAGAGTCTACTTCAACATGAGCATTTGTATTATGAATTCTACACCAATTATTCATCGCAAGATCGGCTAAATTCACTTTCGATGTAGACTTTTCATCGGTAAGATTAGGATTATCTAGAGGTGTGGATACTCCTCCATTATTAGGTCATGTATTCCAAGGTCTAGGTGGCCTAGGAGTATTATACATCTGATTTTGTGAGTTCTGATTATTATTTTTAGCATAGAAATTATGAAACCTTAATTGTGTGGCCTCTTTGGTTAATGTTTTGAGTTGAGTTGTAACTTCTTTCATGTCTTCCTTTTCCTTAGAAATCTTCATTATTTTGATTTTCTTGAGTTTGTGAGAAAAAAGAATTTTATTAGAATGTCGGTCTATAATAGCTGAACCAGGGTGAGGGACTAAAGCTTGACTATTTCCTGGTTGAAAGAAAGTATTTTGAGAAAATTTCCCATTATGGACCACTGAAGGATAAACATTAGGAGCTATAGGATGACCTACAGGGATTCCATTTATGTTCGAGGTAGGGTAAATATTCAATTCAATTTCGCCATTCATGCATGATTCATTTCCAAGGTGTTTCTTTTCTAAATTCATGCTCACAACTTTGGCATAGGCTTCTGGTAAAGTAGTAGGAGGATTTTCTCTTCGCTTCACAAAGATAGCAGTTAAAGGATCTACTGTTGTATAATAAACTATGATAGCAGAAAAATTATCCACTACATAAGGTACTTGTAGCCTAGAATAAGCCTTTGAAACTTGTAATTAAAATCAGTTATAGGTTCTCCTTTGAACCTCTTGATTTGAGAAAATTGATGATATAATAAAGCAAGGTTAGTCAATTTTTTATATCTGGCTAAAATTTTTGTCTCTATGTCTTGCCATGATCTGATAGAATTACAAGGTAGGTTGATATACCATTGGTAAACTTCATCACTTAAGGAACAACCTACATATGATGTCTTCATGTTGAATCCTCATTCTAAAGCATGTATGCTTGAATATACTAATATGTTCTTTTGCATCTTGGTGGAAATAATATATAGGACACAACTTGTCAATTATTTTTAGTAAATCATTGTACACAACAAATTCAATATGTGAATCCACCTTAAAGAATGCCATCGCTTTGGGAGGTGGTGGTACAAAAATAGTTGGATTCTTCAAATTCACACTTAAACTTCCAGACGTTCAAGGTCTAGAAGATGTTTGACCACTAAGCTCGACTAAAGTCACACAAGGATCACCAGATTAGGATCTAGTGATTCTATGGAAATCCAGTTTAAAACTTAACAGAGACAAAAATCATAAGAATAGACCCTCCTTCTAGCCCCAGTTCCTATTGACAATGATTGTGCTCGTAGCAAATAGGGTGAGTAAATTCTTCTCAAACAAGACCAAAAAGAGCCTATCCTTATTGAAAGATATGGAACAAAGACAACCTAAAGGGGAATTTTGCTTTATCTCAAAAATATTGGCTTTAGTTCAATCCCAAGTCTCTGATAACTAGGTCATGATTGGACTAGGGTCACTCTCAAGTACTCATGTGATATTTGTTGTTAATCTCAAAGGGACTACAGTTATTTCTAGTTTTGCTAAGAATCATAAGAATTATAAACAAAACTTCCACTTCATTCATAAAAATAACATTGTGAAATCGAAAGATTTGCAGTAGTATTTTATCAACATCACAAATTCTTTCCTATCACTTAAGTAGATTTAGCATTAAGCATTCAACAATTTTATTGAGAATAAAATATTTTCAATAAAATTTTATCCATTCATTCAAATTTTGGAACATTTTCAAGAATTTAAACATCTAACCTAAAATAAAACATAAGAATACTGAAAATCAAAAGTTTCTCCTGGTTATTCTACAACGATGCTCCGAAGAATCAATGAAAATAGAGAAAACCACTTTATACTTCACTAGATTGCTTCACAACTACATATAAAATTGTGCAAGCTTTTAAAGAGAGGGGTTTCGTTTCTTGACACCGAGTAGGTTCTGTATGCACCCTTAAATGACATAACATACAGTCTTGTTCAGATAAACTAACAAAACCAGCTAAAAAATATACTGACGTAGTTAGCTATCTAATAAGCTCTAATATTAATCAATATCTAGTGGATACAAATTTTTACGCCGAAATGGTTTAGAAAATAGGAAAAAGAACAAAACTTAAAATTTTACTAGATGTTGTGGCAATTCAAATTTTGCTTGAGCATAAAGTTAATGACTTTATAAAATGATCCAAGGTAGCAACCCGTTCTTTCAACTCTCTTTTATTTTTTTTGTATTTTTGCACTCTGGCAATAGTAGCATGCAAATTCACTTTTATTTCTTCTAACTCTTGCCTCCAAGATGAGTGTCCAGGATTAGCACTTGTTATCTTGTACTCTTTAGGAAATATTTCATGTTTGTGTTTATCAGCTATCGGAGTAGCTATCTGGATGATTCTATTACCATCTTAATTTTTTTGTGTGACATGTTTTGCTTTTGCTCTACGCCTAGGTTTAGGAGTGTATACTTCTTGTAAAAAATTATTAAGATTCAGAGGCAATACTTCTACTTCCATTGGAGAAGCCAATTCCCTGATCAACCAATCAAGTGTATCATCGTCTTGCTCTACCTCTATAACATTTATTTGTTCCTGTTTTCCACTTGATTTAGGAAATTCTTCTCTTTGACCTGTCACATTTTCTGAAATGCGAATTTCTTCAATAATTTCTAGCATAGATTCAGGATTAGAAAGGTTCGACACTACCTCCTATATTTGAAGACTTATATTTTCCTATCTATCCAAATTTTCAACTTCATTTATGTGAACATTACTTTCTTTATTCCCTGCTACACCAGGGTTTTCCTCACTTTTAATTCCATCACCATAAAACTGTGTAGCTTCCTCTTCTTCAATTTCAATTTCAACTTCAACATAGCCTCTCTCTAGTTCTTCAAAGACCGTCGTTGTCCATTAACATTCCTCACTTTTAATTGCATCACCGTAAAACATATGTGACCAATTGGTGATCAACGGGATTAAGGCTTTTTGGTATTGACTTTAAAAAGAACCACCAGGATCCAGGAATTAACCTCTAAGCTTTAGAAAGAGAAAATTGGAACAAAAGTAAAGACCAGGACCCGGGTCCAAGAGAGATCTACAAATTTCAAAACAGACTCTCTAGTTTCTGACTTCCAAATAAGAAAAAGAAAAGGAAATAATAAAATACCGGACTTCAGTAAAAAAAGAAACTACTGGGATTGAGGACTTCAGTCAATAAAATACCAGGCGGAGCTAGGACCAGATGAAGATACGATTTTCCTTAATGCAAATGCAAGACTCTAGGATTCTAGTTTATACTTATATGTTAAACTTTTATGAAAAGATGGAAACATTGAATTTGAGAAATAAAAGATAAAGCAAAAAGGCCACATGAAATTGAAATTGAGATTAGCAACCAAGTCGCAGAATGACGCCAAATCAAACAAAAGCAAAAAGGAACAGAGGAAAGGGGAAAAAAAGGGGGTCCACATTTTTCCAAGGGGAAAAATGGGGCTTGTTGTGAGACCACACAACACATGGGACATTAAATTCTCAAGACTATGCATATGAAGGTAGGTGCTTAGAAGATCTAAAGATGAAAGGAAACCCAAATTAAAACCCAATAGATAGTCCAAAGCTAACTTCTCAACATAAATTCAAATTTTGATTAAAATTAAAGAGTGGCTCCAAAAAAAAATTCACACCAAACAAATGCAAGGCTCTAAGATGTCTTGGTTGATAAAAATTCTCCATATTACTTAAGTTGAGGAAATAGCTCAAAATTTGCATCTAATATAAGCTTTAATTCTATTTAACCATAGGGGTTTGTTAGAGGTACCTCACAAAGAGATGATGACTTCCAAGGGAGAATCTAACAATTCAAGGTTCATCCATGGTGTTAAGAGAATGAAAATCAATTGGAATAAGATTAACGATGAAGAAGAAAGGGAGTTTAAGAACCCTTATACCAACTATCTCACACTTAGATTTAAGCCTTCAAGAGAGGATGACTGAAAGAAAGATACATATGGAAAGTATAAAGTAATGGATACATGGAAGAAAGTTGATTCTTGATGAAGTAGAATTTATACCAATTTTGTTTACCCTTAAAATTGGATCATGAATAGACGATGCATCAAGATAAAGGATGGATCAAGAAACTAGATATATGACATGGATTAGCCTAAGTTTGCATAGAAGAAAGGTCAAATTTCATCATGTACACTTAGAGTCAACTCATTCAAAGAGGATGGCTTAAATAAAGTATATAAATTTCATGGAAGAATCAATCTTCATATATCATATTCCAAAGGACATTCTTGAACATAGTATTTTGTAAACTTCCTCTTCATACTTTGTTCCAATTTCAAATTGGTTGTTGTTTTCTGAAAACTATTATTTCTAGCTATATTTACTTTAACAATTTATGGGAGAAAAGCAATATACAAATGTGGCTAGTGATGGATCGCTATGATGGAACAAGTGGGTATTCTAATGGGCTTTCACTCATTGATGTTAGTAGATCTCTAAGGTTCAAGAAGATGTCTAATGATGAGTGGAAATGTAACGAATCACAATGGTTTTTCAGAGCTGTAGATGGAGGCCTCTTGGTTTATAGATGTAAGAGAATGCAACCTTTGAGAGATCAATCAATTGACTATGTAATCCCATAGACTTGAAGATGCAAGAGTGACCAAAAAAGGAAATATTTTGTTCTACATGAAAAGATATCATGATAATTTGGATGTGCACCTCGAGTTTTATTCAAAGGAAAAGACATAAATCAAGTAATTATTATAATTGAATGTCTTTATCTTTTAAGAAATATATATATATATATAGTTCTCTAGAATAGAGATGGTGTTAGAAACCCAGGAAATAGTTGCAAGACCAAAATACTTGGACAAGAGAGATAATGGCGAGAATGCTTGCTATATCAAATGCAAGATCGACTCATGATACAAATGTACAAGATGAGGCTTGCTTATAAAGGCAAGCATGCACAACCCTAAAACTAACTTGAGCTAAAAGATAGCTCTATTAGATAAGGATAACAAAATGCAACCTAGGACTTAAATTAATGCCTAAGTAAGCTTATGAAATTGTAATTAAATAGTTAATTACACCATCAGATGGGATATTAGAGACATTCACTTGGCACAAAGAATGAAAGGGAGTATTAAAATTATCTTTTTTCCAAGGATTTTATTGTAGAATAAAAAAATATATTATTCCTCTACATTTTTCCATCAAAAAATATATTTATGTTTTCAAAACTTGTAAATATTTAAAGTAAAATAAAATGGTCCTATATCCAAATCTAAATTTGATATTTATAATACAACTAAATGCTAATTTCGCTACCATACACTATACTATTTAAATTTAAGCCAAAAGAATTGTTAGTTTAACATAAGTTGTTCCCCATAAAACCCACTTCTAATCTCGACTAACTTCACCTTAACAAAAGAAACTTACAAAGCACCTTCCTAAAATAGATGGGTGTGTTACAATAACTTACCATGGGACACTAAATGTGCAAGGCTATACACATGGATGTAGATGGATAGTCATGTGATAGTGAAGTTATGCATCCACATTAAAACTCTAAATTTTACGAAGAAAAATACTTAGGAGAAAGTCAAACTTTCATTAAATATAATGGATGTATTAAAATAAATTTGGCACTAAACAATACAAGGCTCCAAAATGACTTGGTTCATCCAAAATTTTCATTAATAGCTCAAAGTTTAATTATAATAAAAATTTGAATTATATTTAACTAGAGAGATGACCCTTCAATCAAATATTGAGCAACAAATAGTTAAGAGTATTTATTATATAATTTATTTAGTATTTATATTTTAAAAATTGTTGAATATTTTAAATTATATTTCTATTTAATAGCTTAGATGAATATTGAGATAATACATGAGATAATGTCAATAATTCACCGGTACAACTAATCTATTGAAGTTCACTATATTTTTTCAAATTTGATTTAAGTGAATAGAGCTCAAAAAAAAATGCATGAGAGAGAGAAGTATAGGAGTAAAAATATCACATACCTGCTTACCATTGGACAGTAAATGCTCAAAACTATGTGTGAAGATAGGTGCTTAGTGTGGACACTAATGTCCTAAGCCTATGAAAACCATTTTTCCAAATCAATTCTCATTCTTCTTCTAGCATAATTAATTATATAGTTATAATTATTTAATTATTTAATTTCTCTTTTTATTCTTCCCTAATTAATTAAATAAATTAATGTTTATTTAAATACATCACTAATTAACCCTTTCTCTCTATAATTAAACAAATTTTTTATTTATTTAATTTTTTTATTTTTCTACTATAATTAAATAATAATTTTAATTATTTAATTATTCATTAGTTTTTTCTTCAATAAATATATATTATTTTATTTAATTATTTCCTACTTTTCCCTCCTAATAAGTATTTTTAATTATTTACTAAATTTCTTTTCCTCCACTTTCCAATTAAATAATTGGAAATTCACTTTCGCTCCAGCTACCTCTTTTCTGTACCAAATCTTATCTCTTATCTCAATTAATCTCTGCCCTTGATAAGGTTTTATTAACTTTTAATCTCCACCGTCCATCCTTAATTAAACCCTATTTTTTCCCTAACCCTATTTCCTTGTTTCTCGAAGTGATCTCATCCATTGATCTTTATTATTTAATCTTGGCCCTTCATTCAAATTTGGTTTTCTATAAAAGAGACTTATCAGTTTCATTCTGATCTTAAAGCCACGACTACTATCTTTGATATTTTGGTTTAATAGAGAGTGGAACTGCAATGAGTCGGAATAGTGGAATAGTTTCTCAGATCTATCTGGAGATGGGGGTCTCTTGGTTTATAGTTGTAAGAGATATGGAACCCTTTGAGTGATAGAATCGATTGACCATGCAATCCCATCGTCTAGAAGATGCAAGGGTTACCAACAAAAGAAGAAATTTTGTTCTACATGAAAAGATGTCACGATGATGTGGCTGTGTGCGTGAAAAAGACCTACCAGGTGATTGTTATTATTGGATGTCTTTATCTTCTAAGAAAAACGAGATTTTTTATTTTGATTTATAGATCTACCCAACAGAGATGGGAAATTAGAGACGTTCGCTTGACTCAAATAGTGAAAGGAAGTATGACAATTAGCTTTTTTTCCAAGACTTTTAGTGCAGAATAAAAAAATCGACTGTTTTTCTAAAAATGGACAGATGTGGGTACGCATGATCTGGTGATTGCAATAACATGTGTTTTTTATACTTTGGGGATGCAAGGTGTAATGCACTGGGCCCCTTGGAATTGTTATGTACAAGGGGAGAATGATAATGGTTTGTAAAAGTAAATCATTTACACATGCTTTGATTTTTTACGAGTTTGATGAGCAGTGGAGATCTAAATATGAAGATGTATCACCCCATTATTTGTGTCCTAGAGCGATTTGTGTTGGGGGGATTATATTTGGATAATTTAGAAGAAACCATGTATATGGTTGAATATATATGGCTTTTACAAACCATTGCCATTCTCCCCCTCTACATAACAACTCCCAAGGCCCGGTGCATTATACCTTGCATCCCTAAAATATAACGAAACCTGCTATTGATATCTGCATTCAGATCATACGTACCCGCACCTGCTCCATCTTTAGAAAAGCAGTAGATTTTTTTATTTTGTACAAAAATTCTTGGAAAAAGGCTGATTGCCATGCCCCCTTTCACTTTTTTGTGCCAAGTGAACGCGTCTAATTTCCCATTTCTGTCCTGCAGATCTATAAATCAAAACAAAGAGTTCATTTCTTCTGACAAGATAAATATTTCCAATTACAACAGTTACCAGATAAGTGTTTTCCTTTGAATCAAACATGAGGTGCACAGCCACATCATCAGGATATTTTTTCATGTAAAATGAAATACTGCTTTTTCCTGTCACCTTTGCATCTTCAAGACACTCGGATTGCATAGTCAATGGATTGATGACTCGAAGGGTCCCATTTATCTTACTACTATAAACCAAGAGGCATTCATCTTCAGCTCTGATAAACCATTGCAAGTCTCTGCATCGTTATTCAGATCAGGCATACCCACACCTGCCCCATTTTGAGAGAAACGGTAGATTTTGTGATACTGCACTAAAATGCTTGGAAGCTAATTGGCATACTTCCTTTCACTCTCTGAGCCAAGTAAACGAATCTAATTTCCCATCTATGTTGTACAGATATATAAATCTGAACAACAAAAAGACCTCCAATAATAACAATTACCTATAAGTCTTTTCTTTTGAATCAAACTTGAGGCACACAACCACATCTTCATGATATCTTATCATGTAGAACGAAGTCCTGGTTTTGTTGGTCACCCTTGCATCTTCAAGACACTGGGATTGCATGGTCAATGGATTGATCACTTGAAGGGTTCCATATTGTTTGCTGTTTATCTCCTTCCACCCCTTCAAATTGGTATCAGAGCACTGATTATAAGTGTTTGTATTTGAACAGAGCTAGGTCATGAGGTCGCAGCTGCAGCTGCCAGCCTGCCGATAAGAAAGGATATCAAAGCCTGGTTTGAAGATTGCCAGATTTGAATATTATTCCGTCTCAACAGTTAAGAGAAGGTTGCTGCTGGAGATCGTTGATCAAGATAAGTCGAATGTGTTGACATCGAACAAGAAATTGCAGTTAAAGAAAAGAGTTGTTGATAGGAAGAAGATCTAAGTAGAAAAAGTAGGTTGGATCAGAGTCTTGGAGAACTTGAAGGAGATTGCTGGCAGAAGGTATTAATCTCTGTCATACTCTAATCTGAAGCCATCCAAGAGACTTACAGAGAGCTGCTGCCATGCAAGTGAGGAGATCATTACTGTTTAAGGCAAATAATAGATCTTTTGAAGCCCCCAGGCTGTCATTACTAAAGCCAAATTCGAAGCCCGGAGATTGCCAAAATTGAAGCTGATCGTTTTCGCGATTTAAAAGGAGAAGTCAAGTTGCAGAAATCTTAAGTTAACTGCCAACCAAAGAGGCAGATCACACCTGATGGAAAGTCATAAGTTTTAAAAGGCCATAGCTGAAGGTGGAAATTGCAGATCGCAGCAGACATCATAGTTGAATTTGCGAAAGAAAAGATAATTAATATTTATGTGTTGGATTGTTATGTGTATTGGTTTTATCTAAGGATAGGCGCCGCTGATCATAGTCAAGCCAGATCAAAAGAATGAAAAGTGGACCTGCTGTGTAAAGTAATTAAAGAAGATAGTGGGAGATTAGGTGCTGGAGCCATTGCAAGTCAAAAGGAAATGCTGATCAGAGAAACCACACATTTTTATATATTTATTTTTTTATATCCACACATTTTTCCCACTTAGCTCTTATCTATTCCTATATATATTCCATTATATTCATTTAATTTTAGCATTTATGACACTTATACCTATCTTATGCACATGCTCTAATATAATTACTAGTTATTGCCAGTATCCCCATTTTTTTCAATTCAAAATTTTAAATTTCGAAGTTGGCAGAGAGTCGCCCAACCAGCTACCATGATGTTGTGAATAGTAAATTGAAAGGATATGTAGAGAACTGCGAGTGGTCCAGGTTGCCCATGACTCCAGGAATTTTTGGTGTATGCTGCAGAATATACTACGAGATGCGTGAAATCGAGTACACTGTGTGACCAACAAATTGGAGTAACATGCATGCGAGCAGCAATATTAGGGTGTGAGGAGGTGAAACTAGTTGTGCAAAAGAAAAGAAAAGCTGGAGAATATGTGTAAGAGGAAAATAGGAGAAATTAGAATGTAAGTGGTATTTCTAGATTATAATAGTATATAGAAGTTGAAACCTTTAAAGTGCAGTCTCGAGCCATGTCTGTAGGAAGAGGGATTCCATTCCTTGTGTTCTTCTTTGTTTACTTATGTTTTTGAATTACTCCTGTTGTTTTGTGTGTTAGAGAGTATATATATGTATATATGTGCATACGTGTGTTTATGTTTGGGACATGAACTAGGACGAATGTGCAATCCTAACCGAGAGTCACCTGGAGCAAAATTTTTGTTAATGTGAGGATCTGTAGAAGTGGGTTTAGGCTGCTGTAGGATTAGGTGTAGCAAAGAATATCTTGATTTCTTGGAAGGCTACAATGATTTCTCACAGTAATGTGACTTTATCTAATTTACAAGTCCATGGAATGAATGATCTATAATCCTATCAACATCGTATCAAAGCGGGCTACAATTCTAGGAGGAAGTACAATGTCCATTCTTTAGAGTTTGCAAGTGTTTAATGATGGAAATGATTGAGGGTGGGAATTTGGCTCTGTAACAAAGAAGGTTGCAGTTAGGAGAGTTGCAGAGGTGAGAAAGGGTGATTCAAGATAGTAAGATGTCGAGAAGGAGAAAAACAAAAAAAGTTGTTGCAATAGCAGAGGATGCAAGCAAGATTTGCGTTTTACTGATAAGTATCAAGAGAATACACAAGAGGATGGATGTCTTTAAAGATAATAAGAGGAGGCCATACTCATGAAAGGGTGGATGAAGAAAGTATTGAAGTTTCAGCTGTAAACTTCTAAAAATGTTTGAGGCTATGTCCTTGAGGAAGACTGGGGCGTGATTAGAAACCTCAGAGGATGAAGATAGAAGAAGCTATGATGTGAAAAGTAGGTAGCAACGAAGGAAATGCTAGAAGTTGATGGTCTTGGTAAAGGGAGCTTGCCACTGGAGGAGAAAGGCAAGCAAGAGTGTCACGAGGAAGTTAAAGAAGAGGAATGGAGACAAGAGGTTGCATGTAAGGAAATGAGGGTTCATATGGTACTGCAAGTAAGTGCGATGAAGGAGCAGTTTTTGTGTGAGGCTGCAAGGTGGTCATGGAGGAGTTGCAAGTGAGAACAACAAAAGAAGAATACATGAGAATGGTGCATAGGTGTTGTTGCAATTGACTGCAGCTAAAGAGCATAGGGAAGATGTCATAATAAAGATGATACAATTAGGTACAAGTTGGAGTGGTAGATCAAAGTAGAGTGATATTGATAGTGAGAATAGAGAAGGATGCTAGAGAGATTTCCACAGTATATGTAGCTGGAAAGTAGGAATTGGGAGTTGCACGAGATGTTACAAGTACATTGCAGCAAGGGAAGCTAACTGTGAAGATGTGCATGTTCATAGTAGGACCTCCAAGGTGCTACAAGTGGGAGTGGCGAGTCACAATGAAATGATGTTGATAATGGATCCAAACAAGAAGGGCGAGCAAAATGCCACAGGAGAAATATTGTAAGTAGAGATAATAATAAGAAATAAAACCCAACAAGCGTGGAGGCAAAAGAGGATAGGATGAACAATGTTGTGCATAAGGTGCTGCAAGTAGCGATAAAACTATGATAGTAGAGAAGTAATACAAGCAAGCGCAAAGTATGATGGGCAAAAATGTAATACCCCATTTTTCCGAGAAATAATTTGTATTGATTTAATATATCAAAGTTACTTTTAAATGGCAGTGGATTTAGTGGTGTTATTATTTAAGTTTAAATATTATAAAGTATATTTATATTTAGATGTAAATAAAAAGATGTTTATTTATCAATATTGATTAGCTCAAGATTTAAACATATTAAGAACACCATCATTAATATATAGATTGGAATCCAATATAAATATGATAAAAAAGAACAAATAGCATCTTTAAAGAATTTAATTAAATCAATTTCATCACATTTACTTATAATTATAAATACCTTTGAATAATAAGTTCAATACTTATTTAATTCAAAACACTTGGAAAGGTCACTCTCATGCTAGGAAGATTTCAATGGTATTGACCCTGTATCTTATATCATGTTTAAGACACTAGGAAATTGAAAATAAACAAATAAAATAGTCAATGTAACTGAATTAATGAGGCATAGGCTACAATGGGCTTGTTGTGTAGGAATTTATTGCAGAGGACAAGAGGGATGACATGGGAATGGGTTTCATGATGAGTGAAGTGTGTACTTGCAACTGCCATAAATATAATATGGGTTTGTATTTCTAGCCAAAAAAGAAGGAAACATAACTACAAGTTGTGGGGGAAATGGAACACAGTATGATTGACCCACAACCCTCCATTAAAACACAATTTTGAGGTAGTATGAGGGCATGAAAAGCACAAAACTAGAGTAGGAGAAAGCATGAGCACACACACACACACACACACACACAAAGGGTAGAATAGATAAAAGGGTGGTGTAGCCATGAGTCTATCAAGTTGCCTAGAGGAACAATAATTGGGGCCTAGTAATAAAATTCAACCATAGGGGGACAAGACAAGAATTTCATTTTAATATAGAGATACATAGTGAATATTTTACTTTGACAAAGGAAACAAGAACATTTTACACACAAATAATTGCAAAGATTTTAAGCGAGATTAATGAACAATAATGACTAGTGTTTGGTAGTTCTATTGTACTTCCTTTTCACTTCTCTTTTTTCAATGCAACATTTTCTTGTAAGACCTGAACAAGAGCTTACATCTTTTGTTCAATATAATCTTTCTTAGGAATTTAAACTCTTCTATATCAATAATGGACTCATCAACTTATTTAAATTTAATTGCACTTAATTATCATTTATGTTGATTAGGAATCTTGTCACTATTCAAATTTCATAGGATGAAGATGCACATATTAGTTAGAGAATATTACTTTTGTGCGGTTGCTTCAATCGTTACAATACTTAGTAAAATGGGCGCATAAGTTTTCAAATTGTGAAGAGTCTACTTCAACATGAGCATTTTTATTATGAATTCTACACCAATTATTCATCGCAAGATCCGCTAAATTCACTTTCGATGTAGACTTTTCATCGGTAAGATCAGGATTATCTAGAGGTGTTGATACTCCCCCATTATTAGGTCGTGTATTCCAAGGTCTAGGTGGCCTAGGAGTATTATACATCTGATTTTGTGAGTTCTGATTATTATTTTTAGCATAGAAATTATGAAACCTTAATTGTGTAACCTCTTTTGCTAATCTTTTGAGTTGAGTTGTAACTTCTTTCATGTCTTCCTTTTCCTTAGAAATCTTCATTATTTTGATTTTCTTGAGTTTGTGAGAAAAAAGAATTTCATTAGGATGTAGGTCTGTAATAGCTGAACCAGGGTGAGGGACTAAAGCTTGACTATTTCCTGGTTGAAAGAAAGTATGTTGAGGAAATGTCCCATTATGGACCACTGAAGGATAAACATTAGGAGCTATAGGATGACCTACAGGGATTCCATTTATGTTCGAGGTAGGGTAAATATTCAATTCATTTTCGCCTTTCATGCATGATTCATTTCCAAGGTGTTTCTTTTCTAAATTCACGCTCACAACTTTGGCACAGGCTTCTGGTAAATTAGTAGGAGGATTTTCTCTTCACTTCACAAATATAGCAGTTAAAGGATCTATTGTTGTATAATAAACTGCGATAGCAGAAAAATTATCCACTACATAAGGTACTTGTAGCCTAGAATAAGCCTTTGAAACTTGTCATTAAAATCAGTTATAGGTTCTCCTTTGAACCTCTTGATTTGAGAAAATTGATGATATAATAAAGCAAGGTTAGTCAATTTTCTATATCTGGCTAAAAATTTTGTCTCTATGTCTTGCCATGATCTGATAGAATTACGAGGTAGGTTGATATACCATTGGTAAACTTCATCACTTAAGGAACAACCTACATATGATGTCTTCATGTTGAATCCTCATTCTAAAGCATGTATGCTTGAATATACTAATATGTTCTTTTGCATCTTGGTGGAAATAATATATAGGACACAACTTGTTGATTATTTTTGGTAAATCATTGTACACAACAAATTCAATATGTGAATCCACCTTAAAGAATTCCATCGCTTTGGGAGGTGGTGGTACAAAAATAGTTGGATTCTTCAAATTCACACTTAAACTTCCAGACTTTCAAGGTCTAGACGATGTTTGACCACTAAGCTCGACTAAAGTCACATGAGGATCACCAGATCAGGATCTAGTGATTCTATGGAAATCTAGTTTAAAACTTAACAGAGACAAAAATCATAAGAATAGACCCTCCTTCTAGCCCCAGTTCCTGTTGACAATGATTGTGCTCATAGCAAATAGGGTGAATAAATTCTTCTCAGACAAGACCAAAAAGAGCCTATCCTTATTGAAAGATATGGAACAAAGACAACCTAAAGGGGAATTTTGCTTTATCTCAAAAATATTGGCTTTAGTTCAATCCCAGGTCTCTGATAACTAGGTCATGATTGGACTAGGGTCACTCTCAAGTACTCATGTGATATTTGTTGTTAATCTCAAAGGGACTACAGCTATTTCTAGTTTTGCTAAGAATCATAAGAATTATAAACAAAACTTCCACTTCATTCATAAAAATAACATTGTGAAATCGAAAGATTTGCAGTAGTATTTTATCAACATCACAAATTCTTTCCTATCACTTAAGTAGATTTAGCATTAAGCATTCAACAATTTTATTGAGAATAAAATATTTTCAATAAAATTTTATCCATTCATTCAAATTTATGAACATTTTCAAGAATTTAAACATCTAACCTAAAATAAAACATAAGAATACTGAAAATCAAAAGTTTCTCCTGGTTATTCTACATCGATGCTCCGAAGAATCAATTAAAATAGAGAGAACCACTTTATACTTCACTAGATTGCTTCACAACTACATATAATATTGTGCAAGCTTTTAAAGAGAAGGGTTTCGTTTCTTGACACCGAGTAGGTTCTGTATGCACCCTTAAATGACATAACATACAGTCTTGTTCAGATAAACTAACAAAACCAACTACAAAATATACTGACGTAGTTAGCTATCTAATAAGCTCTAATATTAATCAATATCTATGTGGATACAAATTTTTAAGCTAGAATGGTTTAGAAAATAGGAAAAAGAACAAAACTTAAAATTTTACTAGATGTTGGGGCAATTCAAATTTTGCTTGACCGCATAAAGTTAATGACTTTATAAAATGATCCAAGGTAGCAACCCGTTCTTTCAACTCTCTTTTATTTTTTTTGTATTTTTGCACTCTGGCAATAGTAGCATGCAAATTCAATTTTATTTCTTCTAACTCTTGCCTCCAAGATGAGTGTCCAAGATTAGTACTTGTTATCTTGTACTCCTTAGGCATTATTTCATGTTTGTGTTTATCAGCTATCGGAGTAGCTATCTGGATGATTCTATTACCATCTTAATTTTTTTGTGTGACGTGTTTTTCTTTTTCTCTACGCCTAGGTTTAGGAGTGTATACTTCTTGTAAAAAATTATTAAGATTCAGAGGCAATACTTCTACTTCCATTGGAGAAGCCAATTCCCTGATCAACCAATCAAGTGTATCGTCATCTTGCTCTACCTCTATAACATTTATTTGTTCCTATTTTCCACTTGATTTAGGAACTTCTTCTCTTTGACCTGTCACATTTTCTGAAATGCAAATTTCTTCAATAATTTCTAGCATAGATTCGGGATTAGAAAGGTTCGACACTACCTCCTATATTTGAAGACTTATATTTTCCTATCTATCCAAATTTTCAACTTCATTTATGTGAACATTACTTTCTTTATTCCCTGCTACACCAGGGTTTTCCTCACTTTTAATTCCATCACCATAAAACTGTGTAGCTTCCTCTTCTTCAATTTCAATTTCAACTTCAACATAGCCTCTCTCTAGTTCTTCAAAGACCTGTCGTTGTCCATTAACATTCCTCACTTTTAATTGCATCACCGTATAAAATATGTGACCAATTGGTGATCAACGGGATTAAGGCTTTTCGGTATTGACTTTAAAAAGAACCACCAGGATCCAGGAATTAACCTCTAAGCTTTAGAAAGAGAAAAATGGAGCAAAAGTAAAGACCGGGACCTGGGTCCAAGAGAGATCTACAAATTTCAAAATAGACTCTCTAGTTTTTGACTTCCAAATAAGAAAAAGAAAAGGAAATAATAAAATACCCGACTTCAGTAAAAAAGGAAACTACTGGGATTGAGGACTTCGTTCAATAAAATACCAGGCGGAGCTAGGACCAAATGAAGATACGATTTTCCTTAATGCAAATGCAAGACTCCAGGATTCTAGTTTCTACTTATATGTTAAACTTTTATGAAAAGATGGAAACACTGAATTTGAGAAATAAAAGATAAAGCAAAAAGGCCACATGAAATTGAAATTGAGATTAGCAACCAAGTCGCAGAACAACGCCAAAGCAAACAAAAGCAAAAAGGAACAGAGGAAAGGGGAAAAAAAGGGGGTCCACATTTTTCCAAGGGGAAAAATGGGGCTTGGTGTGAGACCACACAACACATGGGACATTAAATTCTCAAGACTATGCATATGAAGGTAGGTGCTTAGAAGATCTAAAGATGAAAGGAAACCCAGATTAAAACCCAATAGATAGTCCAAAGCTAACTTCTCAACATAAATTCAAATTTTGATTAAAATTAAAGAATGGTTCCAAAAAAAAATTCACACCAAACAAATGCAAGGCTCTAAGATGTCTTGGTTGATAAAAATTCCCATATTACTTAAGTTGAGGAAATAGGCTCAAAATTTGCATCTAGCTTGTTAAGCTTTAATTCTATTTAACCATAGCTCTGTTAGAGGCACTCTCACAAAGAGATGACATCTAAGGAGAATCTAACACCAAGGTTCATCCATGGTGTTAAGAGAATGAAAATCAATTGGAATAAGATTAACGATGAAGAAGAAAGGGAGTTTAAGAACCCTTATACCAACTATCTCACACTTAGATTTAAGCCTTCAAGAGAGGATGACTGAAAGAAAGATACATATGGAAAGTATAAAGTAATGGATAGATGGAAGAAAGTTGATTCTTGATGAAGTAGAATTTATACCAATTTTGTGTACCCTTAAAATTGGATCATGAATAGACGATGCATCAAGATAAAGGATGGATCAAGAAACTAGATATATGACATGGATTAGCCTAAGTTTGCATAGAAGAAAGGTCAAATTTCATCATGTACACTTAGAGTCAACTCATTCAAAGAGGATGGCTTAAATAAAGTATATAAATTTCATGGAAGAATCAATCTTCATATATCATATTCCAAAGGAAATTCTTGAACATAGTATTTTGTAAACTTCCTCTTCATACTTTGTTCCAATTTCAAATTGGTTGTTGTTTTCTAAAAACTATTATTTCTAGCTATATTTACTTTAACAATTTATGGGAGAAAAGCAATATACAAATGTGGCTAGTGATGGATCGCTATGATGGAACAAGTGGGTATTCTAATGGGCTTTCACTCATTGATGTTAGTAGATCTATAAGGTTCAAGAAGATGTCTAATGATGAGTGGAAATGTAACGAATCACAATGGTTTTTCAGAGCTGTAGATGGAGGCCTCTTGGTTTATAGATGTAAGAGAATGCAACCTTTGAGAGATCAATCAATTGACTATGTAATCCCATAGACTTGAAGATGCAAGAGTGAAAAAAAAAGGAAATATTTTGTTCTACATGAAAAGATATCATGATAATGTGGATGTGCACCTCGAGTTTTATTCAAAGGAAAAGACATAAATCAAGTAATTATTATAATTGAATGTCTTTATCTTTTAAGATATATATATATATATATATATATATATATATATATATATATATATATATATATATATATATATATATATGTATATATATATATATATATATATAGTTCTCTAGAATAGAGATGGTGTTAGAAACCCAGGAAATAGTTGCAAGACCAAAATACTTGGACAAGAGAGATAATGGCGAGAATGCTTGCTATATCAAATGCAAGATCGAATCATGATTCAAATGTACAAGATGAGGCTTGCTTATAAAGGCAAGCATGCACAACCCTAAACCTAACTTGAGCTAAAAGATAGCTCTATTAGATAAGGATAACAAAATGCAACCTAGGACTTAAATTAATGCCTAAGTAAGCTTATGAAATTGTAATTAAATAGTTAATTACACCATCAGATGGGAAATTAGAGACATTCACTTGGCACAAAGAACGAAAGGGAGTATGAAAATTATCTTTTTTCCAAGGATTTTATTGTAGAATAAAAAAATATATTATTCCTCTACATTTTTCCATCAAAAAATATATTTATGTTTTCAAAACTTGTAAATATTTAAAGTAAAATAAAATGGTCCTATATCCAAATCTAAATTTT